>JAMKCH010036158.1:0-25146 GCA_023653785.1 Ophioderma brevispina
TTCAAACCAAAACGCATCATACTAATGATATAGTGATGAAAACAAGTTGCATTTATCACTTCAGAAAAATAGATCGTCAAAAACGATAACATTTTGATGGGAACAAAGAGGGGTCTTATTTGAGCCCACGCCCACACTTCACAACATTCGACCAAAGTTGAGTGCCAATGGAAAACCAATATTGCTCCATATATGTCACAAGATAAGCCAATGCTATGATTGCCCAATGGGGAACCAAATATTGGCTCGATATTGGTCGACAAGCTAATGACAATGCTAATTTGCCAATGGGAAACCCCTATTGGCTCGATATTGGTCGCACAGCTAATGCCAATTCTAATTGCCAATGGGAAACCCATAATTGCTCGATATTGGGCGACAAGCTAATGCCAATTCTAATTGCCAATGGGAAAACCCATATTGGCTCGATATTGGTCGCAAGATAATGCCAATGCTAATATTGCAATGGGGAAACCCGTATTGGCTCGCTCGAGATTGGTCGACAAGATAATGCACAATGCCAATATTGACAATGGGAAACCAAATTGGGCCAATAATGTATGTGTCTGGGAGCTAGTTAGTCGTGTATAAGCAAAAAGATCCGAGGGTCCTGGGGTTGGTGTAAGAAGTAGACATGCTGCATTATGCTCGTTCAAATGAAAATCATTATCTCAGCCAGTGGATCAAAATGTCCCTTTATTGGGATCTAGTGGACTAAATCAAATGTCACCTTGTCGTCGGATACTGAGATATTAAAGGTCCCAGGGAAATGAGATGCTAAACCTACTCCAAATTCTTTCATGGGACATTTCATTCCGATAAACAGGGCACAAAAAAGGACAATACATTACCAGTGGACATCATTAGTGAAAACTATTGATTTCAGTCGTGCCATGAATAGATTTCACACCATCACTTGAGAATTTTATTACTCATCGAAGAATCAATAGGTTTCACTAAGATGATCAATCACCAACCCCAAATATTGGAAGCTTTCTCGTCCCTCCTGGTAGACTTGACACAAACCACATCAATTCTATTTGCATTTCCTGGCCTTTAAGAACTCTAAATCACGCATTTAAGAAACTTTGAAATCTTCTTTTAAGTGGCCCCTTGGTCATCGCGTTGACCGTCCGTGATATATTTATACTAAAATATCTCCATACAAATTATGCTTTGAAACTGACGTCCGGATAGCGCGGTAGGTGTCTGACAATGAACTGAGTAAGTCGGCCTTTATTATGTTAAGACAAAGTATGGAGCAAGTCAGCTGTTTATTAATATTACTCGAAACATGTTTATGAATTATACATACACAAAGAGAGTTGGATTTAAAATGATGAGCTTGAAAGTTGACCTCGGATCAACACAATTTCTTTAATTTACTGCTGAAATAGAAAAACAATACTAACGCCCAATATTCAAAAGACACATTTAGTATGGGGGCACTGTTCCGTGCTGGGGGGTAAGGTCCTTAATCTTGCAAACTTTTTCATGATATTAATTTGCGGAATACTATTTATTCGCAATCATATAGCTGGCGACATTAAAAACTACAAGCCATTTTAATACGGTAATGTATTACATACAGATTTCTCGGAAATCACTGGAAAATTTATAACATGATATGAAGAATCATTCAATTTTAAAATAATTTTAAAAGTAAATGAGCTAAGTGTGAACAACAATGCGTCAAAATGTTGCCGTTCGTGATGTTTTTCGGGAACATTTACCATTTGTATATTTCCTGCGTCATTTGTTTTTAGACAATTTGTCTTTAGGTCTACTAAATGATAAATTTAGGAAAATATGATATAAAACATTTCTCATTATTATACACACAATGGCAAATTATAGTGATTCAACCAATCGTGTCCACAGATGAAAGGTCTTGGACAGCGTCGATTAGTTGGAAGGATGGCAGTTAAAGAAAAAATGCAGGCCCGATTCACCTGGTTCATACACGAACCTAAGATAATGGGCCTTTCAGGTTGGCATCATTTTTGACAAAGAGGTGCAAGGACTTGGTTACCTCTATCCAAAACACCTGGCGCTTCAAAAAGCTTAACATTCACCTCGCCTGTTACAATGAATACCACTGAAGCAAATACGATTATAGGGCATCAGGCCAGAGGTTTGGTTAGACGAACGAGATACCAAATATCTGAACACGGGGAAATTCAGAGAAAAAATAACTTTTGCAAATATGAATGTCTGCCGGGGACCCGTTGTTGCGTGTAGCCCCAGGAGAGGGGAACGTTCTATGGGGGTCAATGTTTGAACTGCTCTACTCAAATATAATATATCTCAAATTATTCCTTATAAGCAGGAGTAAAGTAATGGGTCACCCGCGTGTGTGCTCCTTTCCATAGATTTGGGAGAATAGGCTAAAGGCATTTGTTTATTCAAGAAGGTCACCCGGTGCACATACCCAGATTTGGTTTGTAAAAATATTTTTTTTAATGTTTAATGATACCGAATCCAATAACTCGAAAATGCTTTGCCACTTTCGGCATCTCTTTTGTTATAATGGCAAGGGGTACAAATTCCCTGTAGGACTCTATTGGGACGGGACATTATACCCCTCCCTATGAAAGGGAAACCAAACACTATGCAAAATAAAAAGAATATTGAATCAGTATATTTAAATAGTTTTTTAATATTTTTAAACAGAAATCTTGGTATTAGAATTGTTGACCTTTCTTGAAGCAAACAAATGACCGTTAGCCTATTTTCCCAAATATCTTGGAAGGAAGCACCCGCCCATATGTGACCCAATTCACTTTTTTACTCCTGTAACCTAAGGAAATAATTTGCGCTAATTTCATTAGATTTAGAGCAGTTCAAAATTTGCCCCCATAGTAAACTTTACCCCTCTCTGTGGCTACACGAAAACAGCGGGTCTCCGGCAGGACTTTCATATTTTTCTCTGAAATTTTCCCGATTCAGCTATTGGTATCTCGTTTGTCTAACCAAAACCTTCTCGGCTCTGACTGTCTAATTATTAAGCTGTTCTGAGAGTTAATGTTCCTGTAAATGCGCTTACGTTGACTTGAATGCTTTCATGAAGAAACATAGAATTGATTTTTCTCTGCTATCGGACTCGAGTTTCACTAGATTAGCGTGGAATTTTCATTTTTCCACCAACTGCACATGCCCCTCATTAATGACCAATACCTTCTGAAAGTACTAGGAGGTGACCGATGGGTTGAATTACCTATAGTTGACTTTTCCAAGATAATTCTAAACATAATATTTATAATCATCCGACTTCAGATTTACTCGTTATCCTCACCATAATGTTGGCGGTGTTCAGGGCCCCCTCCCCCTCCCATGGCGACGGATGTGACGGGGTTTCAGAAACTCTTAAATGTAAACGAGTGCAAATTTCACTCACTAAAAAGAGTGAAAACTCTTTTAAACCCTCCAAAAATGGTGGTTGTACTTAAAGATCGCGATTCTACTCAAAAAAGAGTAAAAATCACTCCAAAAAGAGTGGATTTCCACTCGTTTTCTGGTTGTCCTTCGTTTCACTCCTCAAAAGTGTTGTTCCGTCGGTTTTAATCCTCAAACGAGTGGAAATCACTCTTTGGGGTGATTTTTACTCGTTTTGAGTGGAAATTCACTATTTTAAGTACAAACACTCATTTTGGAGTGGTTTAAAAGAGTTTCATCTTTTGGGGAGTGAAATTTTCACTCGTTAACATTTAGAGAGAACGCTTCATACAAGGACATCTTCTTAGGCACGGTAAATACTCCATGGGATCAAAAGGGAAAGGAGCTTGCATAAGGACATTTGTTACGCATATCGGCGAAGTAGCTATTTCTTCGCAGTTTTATTGTCTAATTATACCTTTCAAGACTATGGGAGTATGTCGAGGGCAAAAGTTGAACATTTGATTGAAAAATGAATAAAATATCATCACAATTTCTTTCCTAAATATCAGTATGGACCGTAGAGGGACTATGCTGCAATGACTCGAGCAAATATAGCACTATGATATCCAGTAAAATCCGCTCGGTATGCAGAGGATAACGCACTTTCAAATTACTTTTTATCTGGAAGTACAGAGCCATTGTTTTGGTATAAAAAAAGTAAAAAAAAACTCTATGATTAATTTTAATTTTAAAGATTTAAATATTTTTTTCAGGACGCAAAGCACAAAATGAGGCAAGGCATGCTAATCAACCCAAGGGCTGAGTTCAGTAGCCTGAATGTGCACATGTTAACAGCTGACCAAGCATGACCATGCATGTCTGGGGAATCATAAATCATACTAAAGAAACATGAGGGTGTATTTTGCTCAATGCACTTGTGAATGAAAACCATTGAACTGCGCCATTGGGAATCGAGGTTTTCTAAGCTCATAGTGACAGATACTTGTCCTCTTTCAGAATATAAATAAACCTTAGACTTCTACTGTGGTTCAATAACTTTACCGTATATTTCATCATTTTTCTGAAAAGGAAAGGAAACAATGATGAACAAAAAAATCATGAAAATTGAAAGAAAGTTGTTGGCAGTCGACTGATGACCTAACATCTTTGTGCCGAAACAAAACTTAACTTACATTAACTTGTCGCGTAACCACATTTCTATTCAATTTACCGTGTTGTTAGCATAGGTCGCTAGACCCCCTTCTTTTGTATTTTTCTGGTGGCAAATTGAATAGAAATGAGGTCCAGCAATAAGTTATGGATCTTGGTTCTGCACAAAAATGTTAGGTCACAGCTTACCAAGCAACATATCCACCATGAGTTTTGTTCACATTAGTTTCTTTTTTCAATAAATGATGAAATATACAGTCAAAATTATTCAACTCACAGTAGATCCTCAAAGTTTATTTTAATCGCGAACGAGGCCAGCTCAATCCAAACTGGTAGACGTTTTATATAGAAGTCCCAATTCAAGTATACAAATGAGGTATTGCCATTGATTCCGTCCTGCGCTACTGAACAACATCATACAGAGCATGACGGAATCAATGCCAATACCTCATTTGCGTACTTGAGACTTCTATGTGAAACGTCTACCCTAACCTGGGCGGGGATAACGAGTATTAAACGCCTGACATCTATTCAACTGCATGGACAGTAACAATGGCTCTGCAGGTCCAAATAAACAAAGGGGAATCTGAAGTGCTTTGCCCGCTGAATACACTGGATTTACTTATCAATAACTCAATTATTTGCTCGAGTCGATGCAGCATAGTGTATGTCCCTTGATCACTGATATTCAGAAAAGAAATTGAGATGGCATTTTATTCATTTTCATGAAAATGTGCAACCTTTACAACTGTCATAACCAATAAGTGGTAATTATAATTTTTATTATTATTTATAGTGGAAATATGGTTTACTTCTGCGAAGTATGTAATCAAAATGAACAAGTTTTCCTTTGATCCCATGACCAATTAGCCTTTGAATCAATGGCGTGTTGGTCTTACCAACCTACCAGCGAGTTCATCTGGGAATTGGGAATTGTTTGATATCAGGTGTCAGGTACTCTACTGCAGGGAAATCATAAATATCATCTACCTGAGTGATACAAACACGCGATTGTGTCTGTTAGAAATTGTAATGTCTAAAAACACCATCCTATATCATCTTTAAGTTGAACAGAAAATTGAAAAGAATAAAGCGCAGAAGCCCACTACTGACACTCGCATAGTGAGTCCACATGTATCGCCATTGTCTAAAATGAAAACCTATCACGTTCGCTTATGTTATTTACAAAGACATATTTTTGAACAAAGTGATTTCACGGAAACCATATCAAAATAAGTCCTGAGATCGTTTATAAAAGAAGAATGGTGTGGTGTGGTGTTGAAGGTACGACAGAGCGTTGCACTATATGACGTCTTTGAGACGACCTTTTTTTCTTCAAAATTCTAATTATCCGCTTAATAGAGTATAATACCTATTATACATAGAAGATGATAAAAGTACATTTTGAGATTATGCAAAGCGAGAGGGAGAGAGAGAGAGGGGGGAAGAAAGGGTTTTGGATGCCAACCGGTGGAAGCGCTTATATTTTGAAAACTGTTTCTTGATATGGGCTCTTGGCTGCCTATACCAGTAAAAATATATTCCTTAACAAATTTGAAACGGTTCTCAAGAACTCCTGATGAACTTACCAGTTCGGATTCTAAACGAGAAATTGTTCGTCATATACCGTTTAAGAGCAGCTCAAGCAATAGCTTTAGATCGGTTTTCTTTCAAGAGTGAAGGAAATGCCGCTGAACGATAACGAAACACTTCTACACCTAGAAAGAACACAAAATATCACACAACTGCACAGGTGTGGATCAACGTCGCCATACTCTGTGCAATTTGTAATGCAAGCTCTATTTCTGTTGCCGCCATCTATAATTCACATAAAAACCGCCATAGTGTGAAGCAAGTTGCGCTGCTTGTTATTTTACTAGAGACTGGGGCGTAACCATGTCACAAACTCATCGTCTCTTTAAGATGCATTTGGTTTTGCTTGAGTAGTTCTCTATTTTCAATATGAAGCGTCGATTATGTCAATCATGCATGCTAGTATTAACATGAACCGTAAGCAATAGGGTGCTTGTGCGTTATGAGTGCATGAATGCAGGCGCGAATGTTTTGGTTGATTGACGATTTCGCGAGGTTTTATCTCACCGTAAAATGTATACTTGGGACAGCTCAAATAAAGTGTACTCTCGAATATATATGCCTCCTCCACACGGTATGCCCACCACTGCTTTCGTATACATAATGTTAAAAAAATCAAATTTTAACCGGGTAAAAAATATACAAATAAAAACAAACGAAAAAGCCCCCAAAAGGGATCAACTAGTAAGCATTTATACTTATCCTCGTGATCAACAAGATCATTATCATATAAAACTGAAACAAAAAGACAAAATCTATAGTCTATCAGCTTAGATTTTTCACAAGAGTTATTCTTGCTTTCATCTTGTTCGTGGAGAGCCAGCTTGATGACCAACCAATCAAGAGAACAGGAATGCTTCAGACCAAGCTTTCAAATACCTGACTCTCTACATGTACAAGTGATTGAGATGTCAAATGAAAACCGCTCAACCTATGCTCAGGTTTTATACGAAAAGGCTATTGACAGCTTAGATCACTAGTCACTTCTAACGGGCTTAGAAAAGTAACATATTAAAAAGAAATTCATCATATCATCAAAGCAATGTACACATAGCCCATAGCAATGATCCACCTGGTCGATATCACCGACTTAATAAAAAATCCTTAGAAGGTTTTAACAAGGACACTAAACATCTTCAAAGCTATGTACAACAGCTCTGGAAGAGGCAAGGAATAAAAGTATCTTTCCATTGGAGGATCAAAATGAAGAGAAGAGTCCAGCTGGGTTGGTGAAGTTTGGCTCACGTACATACAGCTTTAAGACCTCGCTCTTCCTATATCCCTGAAGATACAGTATTTGATCAGTGCAAGCTTCTTTCAGAGGATGTCAAAACATGGACTGCCGCCCAAATGTTTAGAAAAAAAACCTAGCGTGACAGAGAAGGCTTTGGAAAGAATCATATAAGAATAACAAAGGACAGGATGACAAATATTGTTCTACGAATGAAATTGGGTGTGCGGAATAAAACATAACCCTCCAATCAAAAAGTGGTGGTAGGCTGGACCCAGCCAGGAGGTACATACATACATGCAAACATACAATGACATTGTAAGGCGCCTTTGACCAAAAAAGATACAAAGTACTGAGCAAGAGAAAGAGGAAAGGAGAGAGGGAGGAGATGGAAAAGCAAGAGGCGAGAACCAGCTACTTTGGCAAAAGGTGGGTTTTGAGAGACTTTTTGAAGGAGGCTAAGGTGGTAATGCCTCGCCTCTTGTCAAGGCAGGGAGGCTGTTCCAAAAGCGAAGCTCTCACGTTGAGAAAGTCCTATCGCCAGTCAGATTGCGGGTCTTGGGAACGTGCAGACGGATGCCAGTGGAGGACCTGAGGGAGTAAGCAAACTTGCAAGTGGGAAGAAGAGATGAAATATAGTGAGGGGAGAGGTTCAGAGATTCGAAGGTGTGAACAAGGGTGCACAATTGGATGCGTTGAGCCACTGGAAGCTAGTGAATCTCATTCAGAAGAGGAGAAGAATGAGTAAGTTTGGGTTTCTTGAAAACAAGCCGGGCACACCTGTTTTGAATTCTCTGAAGACGGGTTATGTCTTTCTGGGATATAATAATAACCATTTTATATAGCGCTTAATCACCGTAAACAGTCTCAAAGCGCTCTTGCCAATTATTATTACGCTGCCTTCAGGAAATCGTCACAATCATTTCGCTTCATCTAGGTGGCTGCTCAAAAACATGCTTTACAAGCGCACATAAAAATCGAACTCACGATTTTAACGGTCTAATGATCACGAGTCCTGCACTTTTCCACTGGACCACACGTGCTCTTAAAGGTGCAATGAGAGATTCACATATCAGGTGCCCTATAAAATCGAAAGTACTGATTTTTGCCCTGATGTAAAGCTTTCCATCAAAAATATCCCCATCTGAAAGGATTAAGCTGAGAAATGTTTCTTTGTACTAAAATTGTGAAATTTCTAATTTAATATAGGAGCAAATACGAAATTCAGCCTATGTTTTATATTGATATATAAGCAAGTCAAATTCACCTTTTTTCTCTCTTTTAAGACATTTCCGTAGCCAAATACAAGGTAAGAAATATATTGAGTGCCTAATCTATATGATATTACTATTAGGACACAATATTTGGGTGCCTCAAAATCTCTCGTTGCACCTTTAATACCATCAAAAGCGCAATACAATAGTACAAGCCTGTAGAGAATGAAGCAACGGATGGCAGGAATTGAAATCCTGTGGCTCTTGATTGGAAGTTTAAAGAGCGAGACAATTGAGTAATGTGGTTCACTCCAGCTTCATCTCAAATCGACACAAACCACGAGCCAAGGTTTTAATAGACGAAGAGGGTGGATTTGCAACATTATCACGATTAAAAAGTCAGATGTTCAAGGTGTTAGCTTTATGGTGAGGCAGCAGAACAACAATGAGTGACTCCATTTTATTCTGGGTGTCTCATCAGCTTGTTATTAGCTAAACCTTTCAAACCGTCAACTACTGCTTAACACCACGGGCCAGTTTTGAAACAAAGCACAAACTGATTACCAGGATAATTTTGTTTGAAGGACAGGAATCCTGGACGCCCCCCCCACCTCCACCATTTGCATAGATATTCCTAACGCCCCTAAGCCGGTTTTTTGCCACTTTTCAAAAATCACGGACGGACCCCTGTTTTTGTAAGGTGGAATTTCCCTAGATCTAACAAAAAAATAACCGCTACCCTCGGCCTTTTTATGCGTGAATCGTACAGTTTGGTAGTCATGTATCCCGAAAAAACGTTAGTGATATATATGATAATGGATTAGGTATTTAATCAATGATCTTACCAAATACGTGAGAGTAGTATGTAAACATCTGGGGGGACAATTACCGACCCCTGTGGGACACACCCACCTGAGTTTGTTTCTCAAAGAAGACTGATCCAGAAATACAGACTAGGCATGTTCTATTACTCTATATGAAGGAAACACTGATGGAACGATCCACGAAAGTTAGTCAGACTTGCATGTCGATTCTCAAATTCAAAGCGGACATAATCGATCATGCACCAAAAATAACGGCTTTCTTGTGATCATTGCTCTCAAAAAAAAGTCTTGCACATCTAAAGGCAGTATTGGTGCTATGCGCACAACGATAAAGAGCTTTGAAGGGGTGTCGCCAAGCTGTTTACAATTCACTAAGTAAGGCCACTCGGAAAATACTTTGCCCAAAAAGGTATGAAATAACTTGAACACACAAAACAAAATTGGCTTCCAGAAATCTAACCAAAAGAGGGAGGCAAAATATAAATGGAGTGATGATCTAACAGCAAATGTAGACATTGCTAGTTTGCTTTGATCGAATAAAATAGGTCTAAAGAAGATTATTAAAAGACTTAACAACTTACAAAAAGAAGCGCCAATTCTTATGCAAAAGCAACAGCAAATACACTGTAACCGAGATCACTGCAACACCTTACTCTTTGTTGTTTAACCCCCTCAAAAATCATAGTTCTTGGTCCCATCTTTGAATAATGGATGCCATTTTCTACAATTAGGTTGTTGAGAGTTGTTTAAACATATGAGTATGATCACATGAAGTACACGACTTTGGTAGGAAAATACATTTGTAACTTAAACCGCCATGGATGGCTGCCATGCGACGCAGCGACCATTCAATTATGAGTGAAATACTATCTTTAAATGTCAATCACTGTTGTCCGGCACAACACAAGCACAATCCCATGCCAGACAGTTCCTAGTCTCTGGTCTGTTACCTTCCGTACTTTGTTGTAAAATGTAAGCCTGCTATGTATGTGGTCAATGTCAAAGTACTTGTAGTTGCTAGAAGAAAACATAAACAGGTGTTAAAGTAACAACTGTGTTTTTGAAAAGCGTGAAAGGAGACACCCGTAGACTTTACGTAGTAACCCCCAGCACCGGAGTAACTTTAGACGTTTGTGTCTGGTGAGAGATGGATAGGAGCTCAATATGAGTCTGACTTCTCTTTGGCATTATTTTTGGGTATCATTTTTTCTTAACACGATGCTCTACTTGTAGATGTTTGTTCATTCCAAAATTATTTATACCTTAACACATACCACATCAAGATAATGTTTATGTCAAAATAACATGTATTCATTCCCAGAGCTTTTAAAAATTCAAAATCGATTGATAAAACTAAAGAAATCCAGCAATTTCTTGCATGTCGCAAACGTGAGGACATCAAAGCAACTCTCAAAGTTGTAATGTTACATTAAAAAATTAACAAATTTTATAATTTACAATGAAAAACAAAACATGAAACTTGTTTTTTAAGCGATTATTTTTATTCTTCATTTTCAAACTGCCTGTTTTTCCTAATACCGTCAAACACTCCATTACAAAATTTCCTGAACACGTGCCAAAGACTGTTTTAAATAAAAAAAGGGGTTTTCTTAGGGGGTCATGGAACACCCTCTTAGGTACCAACAGCTTAGGCCTTAAAGTGTTTAAGGTTATATATGTTGTTCTGCAATTTGCCCTAAAAGTTGGGGGTGTCTATTGGCGTGGCACTGACATATAAAAACTGCATATTTATAAAGGGAAATGATCCAGGACTTCTAAAATAATGAATATATTTGATTCAACTTCAAGATCATGAAAAATTACCAAAAAACCATTCACAACCGTTTGGGGCGTCACGTGCAACTTTGGTAGTACAAGTAAAAAGCACAGCACAGTGTTCGGATGATTAATTCACAATGAAAGAAACGGTATTTATAGATATTTGTCTGGGATAGTAATTACGAAGGTTTGGTTTGACTTGCAATTACGCAAAATGGTATAATGTATAATGGTTGTGATGATTTCTTAAACAATCTTAAAGTTGGAAGGCTTGGTGATTAATACGGTATTTTAATTCCGAGTTCATGAACTTCATGTGTTGAAAGAGTGTTTCATGTTATCACCACAGAATTGCTACAATCCTCTGATTTAAAGGTGCCAACGAGAGATTTCAACATATCAGGTTCCCTAAAAATCGAAGTCCTCATTTTTGTCCTTGATGTAAAAACTTCCTAAAAATATATCCCATCGGAAAGGATAGCTTAAAATATTTCTTTGGTGCAATGTCTAATTTCGTTGTGTCTATGTTGTCTAGGAATATAAGCAAAATTAAAATCACCTTCTCTCCTCCTCTCTATCTCTCTCTCTCTCTCGTTCTCTCTCTCTCTTCTCGCTCTCTTTCCTTTAAGAACTTTCTGTAGCCAAATACAAGGTACGAGATCTGAATGAGTGTATATAATCAATATGAAATTACTAAAAACAGAAAATATAAAAAAAATTTGGGTGCCTCAAACTATCCGTTGCACCTTTAACACTTTAACAGTGGCTGTAAATTTCTATGTTGACCGTGGGGGATGGGGTTGAATGAAAACTTATGACTGAAACAAGGTTTGCTGAGAAGATCCATTACTAGCATCACTAGTCGCGCCAGCGCGCAAGAAATTGCCATTTAGAAGCTAAAATCGTTAAATTACATTGTAATCAGAACAAAATACGCGCGAAGCGCGCGGAAATTTTACCATTTTGAACTATAGGTCAAATATGAGGTTTTTGTGGTCAAACACTGAACGGCATCAACATGGGGGGGCATATCCCCTATCCCCCACCCCCACCCCGGATTGTACCCTATGAGACTTTAAAATCTCGTACTTCTATTCTATCATATTATTACATCGGCCTATACATTTCTGTTATCTTTAGGGGAGAACTTTCAAATATTCATTTTTTTATTATGTTGCTGGAGTTTATTTTGTAGAAGGTAATTTGTATAAAAATTATTGGTTCAGAAAAGCCGTGGCCTAGACTTAGAGCAGATTTCCCGTCAAAACTAAAGCGGATGTTGAGTCTTATCACAAAGCTGTGAGCTATTTGTTTTGTTGGAGAGCTGGAATAATATCGTGTAAGAGGCTAAGATAAACACCAGTGTCCAGGGTATGGCGATGTGACAGTGTGAAGCAGTCTCACTCTCTCTGTTTTTTATTGTATTTTATTTGATATATGACAGTCATATTCGAGCACGGGTTTATATCTAAATTCCGGCTTCCGTAATGGACCTGTCTGTCTGTCTGTCTGGCTAGCCATTAAACACATAAGAAGCAGTGATCTTTCAAAATAGAATTGCAGGTCAAATACAGACGAAACTAACAACATTCTATACGTAAGTAAGTGACATTGTAACTCTGATCAAAGAGCCGGAATGTTATTTCCCGGTATATTGAGGCACATTCGAGTGCAGCAGTCGAGAAAATGGCAAATCAGAAATCAGGAGTTCAGTCAATATTAGCTGAACACTAGAAAATAGGTCAACGAGCATGCAATGTATTAGAAGACAACGTGTTCAAGAATGAGATGCCTTAAAAGGACGCTAAGAAGAAGCAGTCTTAAATACAAACGAGGTAGGCGAAATGGATTATTTCCCGTAAAGAAAGACAGAAACGGATGTGTGTCGCTGTGTTTGTGGGAGAAGTAATATTTAGGTTTAGTACGGACATGTCTAATCACATCTTTCCAAATAATGCTGACATAAGTTAAAGCAACATTTTTTTTTTAAATATCAATTTCCGTTCCCAAAAGATTCGCTGAAATCAGATGATTTGGGTAACAAGGCTTTCAATAAGGTGGAAAGTTTGGTTTAATTAAATCCAGCACAAATAGAATTGTAGTAAAACACTCCTTTTATTTCAATATAATTTAGAATGTTTTTTTTTAAGTAATTTCGAAAAACCCAGGGTTCTATTGAAACAATTTTTCGTTTCTTCGACTTAAACTACTTTCGCGTTAATTTTAATACACTTGTGATTCAAACCTTAGGTGTCTTTTTAGAATAAGCATAGCCTTCACAGGAGAAGGTATATTAGCTGTGATGTTAGATATATCATAAGTCTTTGCCCGAACGTCAGCGTGAAAGATAATTTTATAGTGAATCCTAGGAAAAAAACGGTGCTAACAAGGTCTTTTGCTTGTGATACTTTGATAAATTTGCATTGACCATGAGAAAGCCGGATGGCTGGTGTTGTAAATAAAAAAGCAACTTTCGTAGAAGAACTTTACTTCGATTTGTCAATAGACCAGTTGCCGATCCCGCAAACATACATCTCATTCGGTGCCCATTTCCATCCGGAACTATTACCATCCTCAGGTCCGGCTAAAACATACGGTTCGGACGTAACAAAACTACCAAAAATAAACCCTACTCTGTGACGTTGCACATGGTTGTGTAATCGTCCGTCAGGTGACAAGCGGGCACAGTACGAATCGAAAATATCACGTTTTTGCGTCGCGATTGTTTTTTGTTCCATATAGATTCTTCACATTTTGACGATTAAACTTCAAACAACGTGAAAAGGTACTTTGTATTGTACTTTATAGGCACTTTCGGGCGAACGCGAACTAAGCAACAATTTTTTTTTTTTGTAACTATGACCTCTTGTACAAGTCCGCCGGATGGAATGGGCACCGAATGAATGCATTCGGGGATTCGTGCAAATGGTCTATTGTGTTTAACTCTGATGTTAAGTAGGAGGTCCAGGACTTCTTTACCGCTCGAGAATGACACTTCATTTAGGCAATTTACATCAACTACCTATGTTGTTTTTTGTCTGAATTTTATATGTTTTGACCTCGAGTACCCACTCACCAGAGCTTACCCAAGCCGCTTATAAGAATTTCTACTTTTATAGCCAGTGTACGATCGCTCGCAATTACCTAAACGGAAAATCCACTCCGTTTTAAATTTGATTAATTCTTTTAAACAATATTGACTAAACAGAAAAATTTATGTAATTGCAATATCACCGGAGATATTAGTTTCTGTCCCACCATGTTACATACCTATATGAATACAAAGATCTCCAAAAATACACAGGCAGCTCATTGACTGGCAAGTTTGCACACTTTGCACTTACGTAATCCAATGGCTGTCCCTGTACTGGTGGGACGTGTTCCCCTCATTGACGTATGGTATTTTTAGCTCGTCGTTACAGATTCTCCACCGTAAAGGAGAAAGAATGTGTTATTTTGTGTTGTCTATGGCAAGTTTTTGCACACTGAAAAGAGAACACTAGTTTTCTCCGCCGAAAACTGGTTTTTCCAACGAAAAAAAACCAGGTTTTTCACTGAAACACCGTTCTCGACCGATAAACTAGTTTATCAAAAACCTAGCTTTTCAAATCGAAAAACCTGGTTTTTCGATTTGAAAACCAAGGTTTATCAAATTTATAGTCTAGGTCTTTTTGAAAACCTAGTTTTGTCCGACCGAAAACACAGTTCTCCCTTCTCGACCGAATAAACTAGGTGTTTCAAAAACCTAGCTTTTTCGAATCGAAAACCTGGTTTTTCAAATCGAAAAACCCTGGTTTTTTTTTCAAATCCTAAAGCAAAGTTTTCGAAAAACCAGTTTTTCCAATCGAAAAACCAGTTTCTCAAGCCATAAACATAGGTTTTTCAAAACCTAGCTTTTCGAACGATCACCGGGTGTTTCAATTTGAAAACCAGTTTATCGATTTGAAATCTGGTTTTTGAAAAACCTAGTTTATCGATCGCGCCGAAAAAAACCCTGTTTTTTCAATCGAAAAACGGGTTTTCAAATTATGATATGCCAGGTTTTGAAAAACTTGTTTTTTCGATCGATAAAACCACCTAGTTTTTCAAATTGATATGCAAGGTTTGAAAACCTGGTGTTTCGATTTGAAAAACCAGGTTTTTGCGATTTGCCAAACCAGGTTTTTCGCTTTGAAAAGAGAGTTTTTGATAAACCTAGTTAATCAGTCGAGAACCTGGTTTTTTCGATCGAAAAACCAGGTTTTCAAAAAACCTTGCATATCAAATTTTGAAAAACCTGGTTTTTCTAATTTGATATGCAGGGATTTTTGAAAAACCTGGTTTTTTCATCGAAATACCAGGTTTTTTCGGGTGATAAAACTAGGTTTAATCAAACACCTTGCTTTTTCGAATCGAAAACCTGGTTTTTCGATTTAAAAAACCACGGTTTATCAAATTTGATAACTAGGTTTGTGAAAACCTAGTTTTTTCGACCGAAAACCAGGTTTCTCGACCGATAAACTAAAGTTTTTCAAAAATCTAGCATTTTTGAATCTAAAACCTGGTTTTTCGATTCGATTTGAAAAACCAGGTTTATCAAATTGATACGCTAGGTTTTTGAAAAACCTAGTTTTTTTCGACCTAAAAACCATGTTTCTCGGCTGATAAACTTAAAAAAAAAAGGTTTATCAAAACCTAGGCTTTTCGAATCGAAAAAAAAACCGGGGTTTTTCAAATCGAAAACCTGGTTTTCAAATCGATAAGCAAAGTTCTTTGAAAAAACTCTTGGTTTTTTTTTTAAAATCCGATAAGCAAAGTTTTCGGCCGATAAACTTGGTTTATTCAAAAAAACCCTTGCTTTTCCAGATTGAAAACTTGGTTTTTTCTCAAATCGAAAACCGGGGTTTTTCAAATATATTGCAAGTTTTTGAAAACCTGGTTTTTCGATCGAAAAAACCTAGTTTTTCAAATTTGATTGCTAAGGTTTTTTGAAAACCTGGTTTTTCGATTCGATTTGAAAAACCAGGTTTCCGATTTGAAAAACCAGTTTTTTTCGATTTGAAACGATATGTTTGTATAAACCCTAGGTGTTTTCACTGATAACCTGGTTTTTTTTTCGATCGAAAAACCAGGTTTTTTCAAAAACCTTGCATATCAAATTTGAAAACCTGGTTTTTTCGAATTTGTATGCAAGGGATTTTGAAAAACCTGGTTTTTCATCGAAAAACCAGGTTTTTCGGGTGGATAAACTAGGTTTGTTTTTTATCAAACAAACTCTTGCTTTTACGAATCATAAACCTGGTTATTTTCGTTTGAAAAACCAGGTTTATCAATTTGATAACTAGGTTTTGAAAAACCTAGTTTTTTTCGACGAAAACCAGGTTTGCTCGGTCTCGACCGATAACTAAGTTTTTCAAAAATCTAGACTTTTTGAATCGAGAAAACCTTGTTTTTCGATTTGAAAAAACCATGTTTTCAAATTGATAAGCTAGTGTTTTTTGAAAAACCTAGTTTTTCGACGAAAACCCATGTTTCTCGACTGATAAAAAAACTAGGTTATCAAAAACCTAGCTTTTCGAATCGTAAAAAAAAACTTGGTTGTTCAAATCGAAAAACCTGTTTTTCAAATCCGATAAGCAAGTTTGAAAAACCATTTTTTTTCGAGCGAAAAAAACAAGTTTTATCGGCCGGCGATAAACTTGTTTATCAAAAAACCTTCTTTTCATATTGAAAAACTTGGTTTTTCAATCGTCAAACTCTGGTTTTTTCGGTTGAAACCAGGTTTTTTTTATCACGACAACCCAGTTTCTCTCATTTTTTTTATTTTTTTTTTTTTCCTTGTGCAAAATAACTTGCCATAGGTGTCATCTCCAACTATAAATATAACAACTTTTCATTTAAAAACAGAAAAGAGAATAGTTTTCACTTTTTAAGACTGGCTTAATCATGTATGAATAACAATTATTTCATGACACAAATGCTGCACCAGATATAATTCAATTAATTAAGTATACTATCTAATAATTATTTAACATTTTTTTATAAACATCAAAACAAATATAGATTCAATTCGCGTCGCCTTGTAATCAACTGACAACTGTCTGAGTAGTTAACAAATAACAGTCTTGAATTACTTGAAATCAAACGAATTAAGTATGGTATATAAAGAGAATCTATTATGAAGTTGAGGAAGCAGTTTGAAATGGGGGAATCTTTTGTAAAATAGGGGGTTAAATTTAGTACAACAAGGTAAATTGGAAATCAAGTCCAATTGTTGTTGAAATGTACACCACTGTATTTGTCCCTCGATATAAGGATAAAAAAGGTATAGTGAGTTTGATAGGTTCGGAACCTTGTGTTACAAGAGGCTACAGCCCGGATAGGTTCAAGGTCATCCTGGGCAAAAAAAATACAAAATCCCAATTTTTGTTTTAAACTGGGTGTCATAATAGCTCTGGTCATACTGAACAGAAAAACATTTTAATTCTTTGGGTGACAGCTCTGTAGACACTTTTGCGGTCAAGTTTTGTTTTGACCCCTATAACTATGAGACACTTGTTACCTTTACGAAACCAAATGCCAAACATTTTACAAGGGAAGATGAACGAGTTTCACGCCAGTTTCAACAATCGGAGGATACCTTGAACTTTAAAAGGTCTGTACCTGGTTTAAATAAGGTACACCCTGAACATAGTTTGACTTGATTTCAAATATCAATACCCCTGTACTAAATTTTTACCATTTTACCCCTCATTTTACAAGTTATCCCCACACTTTCCAGATGTTGGACCCCAACTTCTGAAACTCTTCAAACCTTCTTCTTCTTCCCAACTTCGTGAATAGATTCTCATTTATAACCCTACTAAATGAACAATAATAAGAACAACAACCTTAAATCTTTTGGCAAGTGTCATTGGTGGCAATAAACCGCGGGGCAATGTGAGTTTAAAACACGTGTTGTAGTCAAATAAGCTACACTTTTCGTCTCTGAACTTGTCGGAAGGTACAACGAATAACGATCTGGAATTTCTCAAATTGGCTACGACCTTTTTAAAGAAAAAACTCTAAAAATTCAAGTAAAGTTATATTTACCGTGTCTTTGAAAAAACACTGAAAGCACCCCGCTATACGTGCTTGCATTATCGAACAGACGTAAGAGATAACAAAGTACTGCAAATTGAAAAGAAGATGAAAGTCAGATTGAATGAATGAATAAAGTTCCTAATAACAAAAAACTTACGGCCAAGCTTGAATATATGGTTGATACACATTGGAATTTAAATCGACTGAACGTTGAACAACGTGTTTAAAATATCATTCTGCTTCAGACCGCTTATGTCAAATCGCGTCTACAAGCACTGTAGCAGAAACAAAAAAGTGTAATATCTAAAAAAAGAAAAAAGGCATTAACAGGGAATTTTTAAATTTTTGAGCACCTGAATTCGGAATTTGTATAATTGTTAACAGTCCTTGTGGTCTTGCAAGAGATCTGTCCAATGGGGCAACTCACAAACCCAAGTCTTCGGTACAGAGGACAAAAAAAGCAAAAAAGGGTCTTTTTGGTAAGAAACAGCAAATTGCCCAAATAGGCGTTGTCGGGTGGCAAACTACTTCCTCTTTTCAAAAACAAAAAGAGATCTTTATGTGAAAATTTGAAAAATAAATATAAATACAGGTCTTTGAGTGGCAATCACTCCCCCGGGAGTATCTGCAGACTTCTCGTGGACCGCACTTCAATTCTGATAACTACAGATAGAAGTCCTAAAGCTGCAAATGAGGTATTGTAATTGATTCCTTCATGCGCTATAAATTGTTGGCTTAAGTGCTTGACGGAATAAATGGCAATATTGCCTCACTTCCCTCTCCTCGCTTCTCGGTTTCCTCGCCCCTTTGTTTTCTTTTACCTTAACTCGTATTTTTACTCTAAAACTATAAATAATTTCCATACCGAAGCTGAATAGTTTTTGTCTGTGACTAATTCGTAAGAATAGGAGGTCCCATACTGCTCGGTTATGCGGGTAATGCAAATAATCAAATTTTCCTCATCGAGTCGAGCATGCACTTAATGTATGTGTTGGACTTCGGGGTATCCTCCTGCCATTTTTCCAGGGAGTGTTTTGACTCGCCATTTTCACGCAAGTAACTCAATAAGAAGCATTGAAATTCTAATGAACTCGGTATTCTAAGATACTACCATGGGGGCTCATTGTGTCGCTGTGCGTTACGGTGGCTTCGTTACACATATTAAATATGGCCTTGAATGTGAGGGCATACTCTTACTTGAACTACTATGTCTGGTCGAATTTTGTATTTCAAGTTTTGTACGCAAGCGATGTAGATTAATTATAGTAATTCATAATAATCGTGTGTTGCCCCAAATAAAACGTGCACATTTTCTTAAATGATATGAGATAATCAACTCATTTCTTTTCCTGAATATCAGCGCCCAATGGGTATTTATGGACCCACCAAAAGCGAGTTAGTGATATCTAACATTGGCCCCGTACATGAACTTGTAGAGTCATTGTCATTGGCTTTAATTGAAATGATTTCAGGGTCATCATCCTATCGGATTTGAATTGAGCCATTTGTTTTCTTTGACATAAAACACAAAATACCTAATTCCTTGTTCACGAAAACTAGAAATTGCATGAAATGGATATTCTACTGTATCTTCAATCACTTTGACAGAATGATTAATAAATTATGCCTACATGAAAATTGAGAATGAAAAAAAAGTTATTAAGGAAATGTTTTTTGGCATGATGTGACCTAAATGTCTATTTTCTATTCAAATTACCTACCGCGTCCTAACCCTACATATACCAACAACCCCATCCAACTGAGTGAGAAAAAGTCCGGAGTATCGATTGCATCTCAAACCAACGGCATATTGCACGAAATCACGGCCGGGCCAGCGACAACCGTTGTGGAGCGTACTTTTCCCGGTCATTCGGGCCCTGGTTGGAGACCGACCTTAATCCCGACTTTCCCCTCTTTCTCTTCTTCCCCTCTTTTTTCTTTCTTCCTGTCACTCCATCCCCCGTACCGACCTTGCACATTTTGTTCTCACTCTGGACAGTACGCTTCGAATGATCACACTTGAATGTGCAGATTCAGCAGGTTTGGGGGGGTGTTGACTGGTCACTTCACGGCTTCACCTGTATGTAAATATAATTAGGTCAAGGTCGCTAATGGGTAAATGAATGACCCTTCAATTGGCAATGACGTAATAGAATCATATTGGTTCTTTCTTTCCCACTTAAAAAGATTCGACCTAATAAAAATTGACGCTCCTTGGATATTGTCACAGAGAGTGTGGTTATAGGAGGCATATTTATACAACGCACATTTTTTTAAGAGAATGAAAATTATTGAAGATACACGTAAAAATGAGTCAAACCTATTGAGTTCAATCGTTTGAAACAGAGAACATAGTTTATTGAAGGAGAACCAGGTCAAAATCAAGAATCATCTAAGATACTTATGCGTGGAGATTTTTAAGTCTCTTACTCAGGGCGATTGATGCCTGTGTCATTTGAATGCCAAACAATTTTTAGAGTTGAAATAAACATGTTTAGATCATGTGGTTAATATATGTTTAATTTCTAATACTGTTTTTTTACAGTGTGTTTTGTAGTGATAGTCAAAATATGCAATATCGAAGAAACCCTTTTATGGGTGTTCAGTGATTTATTGACTTTCTTGATTCCGATTTATTGATTTTTTGGGGATGGGGGGATTGTGAAGTACTATCATCGCTATTCACCATTTAATCTATTGCCTAAAAGACATGACAAGACAACATAAGTTACCATCAGAACACACTTTTAAATATGATCAGCTTATTTACAATGGTTAAAATCTGTGAAAATTATTACAACCATTCAGTTTTTAGTAATCGCCACAATATCCGGGTTCACCCCCTGTTTATATACACCTCTTACGTCGTTATTGTGCAGTTTTCGAGAAGAGCCAAATAACTCCTGTAATTCCATCCCCATCAATGAATATTTTAAACATTTTCTTGCACAACCTAGCAAGTAGCTTTCCACTTACCGTATGCTATTTATCAAGACAAAAATATAAGTGGTGGAGAATTGGGCCGCCGTGTTTTGCCCCCAGGCTTTGGACTGATGCATCGATTTCATGTGCTTCACTTGGATAAAAGAAAGGCTAAATCCATAAGGTAAATACATGGCCAAATAGGATTGAACAGGCAAAAAAAGCGTTTTCGATCATGTAGTTTTCCTACATGATTCTCTTAATAAAAAAAAAGGTTCCCAAACATGGCGAAGCCTAAGGAATGTTTGTGATTTTAATAAAAATATGTCTAATGTTCCTCCATAACCGCCACTTTGTTTTTCATCTTCATATTCTCTGGCCTTTTTCTCTGCCTTTGGTTATAGTCGACCCAAATAGCGAATTCATAGAAATCTGGAAATAAATGACATAGTCCCACTTATGAAGATACAGTTAAAGATACTAGGTTCTATGTTTTACACGAACTTTTCTGAAGGTACAACGAATAACGATCTGGAATTTCTCAAATTGGCTCGACTTTTAAAGAACAAAATCTAAAATTCTATTAAAGTTTATTTTACCGTGTGTTTGAAACAACTGAAAGCCCACGCTAGACGTCTTTGCATTACAACAAACGTAAGACGATAACAAAGTACCTGCAAATGGGAAAAGAAGATATGAAAGTCCTGATTTGAATATGAAAAGTTCTAATAACAGAAACTTACGCCAAGCTTGGAATAGATGGTTGATACACATTTGAATTTAAATCGACTGCACTGTTGAACAACGTGGTTTAAAATATCATTCGGCTTCAGACGCTTATGTTCAAAGCGGCGTTCTAAACCACTGTAGCAAAACAAAAAAAGTAGTAATATCTAAAAAGAAAAAAAGGGCATGACATGAAGTTTTTAATATTTTTGAAGGCAACCTGAATTCTGGAATTTGTATAATGTTGTTAACGTACCTTGTGAAAGTCTTGACGCAGAGATCTGTAACCAAAGGGGGCACTCACAACCCAAGGGCATACTCGTGACAGAGACTAAAAAAAGCAAAAAAAGGTCGTGGTAAGAAACCGCCAAATTGCCCCAAATCGGATGGGTTCGGGTGGCAAACTTCCCTCATTTTCAAACAAAAAGAGATCTTTAGGTGAAAATTTTGAAAAATTAAAATATAAAAATAAGTCTTTTGAGGAGTGGCAATCAACTCCCCGGAGTATCTGCAGACTCCGTGACCGACTTCAATTCTGGAATAACGTACTAATAGAAGTCCTACGAGCATGCAAATGAGGTATATAATTGTTCCGTCTCATGCCTTAAATTGTTGGCAGTAGTGCTTGCGGAATAAATGGCAATATTGCCTCACTTCCCATCTCGCTATTCCTGTTTTCCGCCCCTTTTGTCTTCTTTTACTTAAACTCTTCTTTTACTCTACACTATAAATATTTCCATACGAGCGATAGTTTTTGTCTGTGACGAATCGTAAGAATAGATCAACATACTACTCGGGTTATGCTGGGTAATGCAAAATACTAAATTTCCTATCGGTCGAGCAATTCACGTATGTATGGTGTTGGACTTCTTGGTCTCTCCTGCCATTTTTTCCTATGGAGTGTTATTGACCGCCAATTTAAGAAAGTAACTCAATAAGGGCATGAAATTCTATGAACTCGGTATTCTCGATACTAGCCATTCTCATGTGTCCCTTGTGTTTAACGGTGCTTCAGTATCATATTAATATTGGCCCCTTGAATGTGAGGGCATACTCTTACTTGAAACTACGATGTATTGTGCGAATTTGTAATTTTCAGGTTTTTGTACGCAAGCGATGTAGAATTAATTATAAGTACTCATAATAATCTTCTGCGGGCCCCAAATAACACTTGCACATTTTCTTGAAAAGACAATGAGATATCAACTCAATTTCTTTTCCTGAATATCACAGCGCCCAATGGTTAATTTATGTGGTACTCCAAAAACTAGGTTTATTGATATTAAACATTGGCCCAGTACATGAACATGTAAGAGTCAGTGTCATTGTCCATTTATTGAAAGATTTACGGGGTCATCGCCTATCGGATTGTGAATGAAGCCATTTGTTTCTTGACAAAAACACGAAATACCACCAATTCCTTGTTCCAAACGAAAACATGACAAATTGCATGAATTGATTTCTACTGTATCTCAATCACTTTGACGAATGATTAATAAATTATTCTACATGAAAATTGAGATGAAAAAAAGTTATTAATGAAATGTTTTTTGCATGATGTGACCTAAATGTCTACATTTTCCTATTCAAATTACCTTACCGCGTCTAACCCTAACAGTATACCAACAAACGCCCATCCACGAGTGAGAAAAATTTCCCGTATTAGCGGTTGCATCACCACCAACGAATATGGGCACGAAATCACCGGCCGGGCCAGCGCATACCGTGGAGCGTACTTTTCCCGTCATCGGGCCCAGGCTGGTTGGAGACCGACCTGAATTCCCCGAATTTTCTCTTTCCCCTCCTTTCCTTATTCCTTTCCTTCACTCCCTCCCTCCCGGTCCTTGCACATTTTTCTCACTCTGGACCAGTACTCGAATGATACAACACTTTGAATGTGAAGATTCAGCAGGTTTGTTTGACTTGCACTTCAACGGCTTCACCTTATTTAAAGTATAATTTAGTCCAAATGTACTTCTAATTCGTGAAAATGCAATGACCATTCAATTGCAATGACGTAATAGATCTGATTGGTTCTTACTTGCCCCCTTAAAAAGATTCGATCGACCTACTAACATTGTACACGCATCCTTGGATTACCATGGTCCCATAGTTGTGGTTTTTATAAGGAGGCATATTTATACAACGCACATTTTTTTTAACGGATGAAAATTAATTGAAGATAAACGTAAAATGGAGTCAAACATATTAAAGTTCAATCTTTTGGAAACAGATAACTATAGTTATGGAAGGGAGAACCAGGTCAAATCAAGATCATCTAAGATTCTTATGCGTGAGATTTTTTAAGTCTCTACTTCAGGCGATTTGATGCCTGTGTCATTTGAATGCCTAAACATGTTTAGAGTTTAAACATGTTGAGATACAGGTGGTTTAGATATATGTTTTAATTTCTAATAACTGGTTTTTTTTTTACAGTGTATTTTGTAGTGATAGTCAAAATATGGCAATATCGAAAGAAACAACTTTTAATGGTTTTCGTGGATTTATTGACTTCTGATTCAGATTTATTGATTTTGGGGATTGGGGGGTGATTGTGAAGTAATATCAAAATCGCGATTTCCAATCCATTTAATCTATTGCCTAAAAGATGACAAGACACATATTACCATCAGAACACACTTTTTAAATAGGATCACTTATTCTAAAGATGTATCCTGCTGAAAATATTACAGACATTCATTTGTTTATGTAATCGCCACAATATCCGGGTTAACCTCGGTTTGTATACACTCTCTTACGTAGTTATTTGTTGCAAGTGTCGAGAAAGAGCCAATAACTCCTGTAATTCCATCCCCATCAATGAATATTTAAACTATTTCTTGCACACCCATATCATAGTAATCTTTCCACTTTACCTTATGCGTATGTATTTCAAGCAAAAAAATAATAGTGGTGGAGAATTGCAAGCCGTGGTCTTTTGCCACACTTTGGATATGAATGCTCGATTTCATGCTTCACTGGATTAAACGAAAAGGCTAATCCATAAGGTAAATAACATTCCAAATAGGGATGTGAACAGGAAAAAAGCGTTTCGATCATGTAGTTTTTCTTGATTGCTCTTAATAAAAAAAAAGGTTCCTCAAACATTGCGAGCCTAAGGATGTTGTGATTTTAATAAAGACATATGTCTATGTTCCTCCATAAAACCGCCACTTTTGTTTTTTTCACTATCTTCATTTCTCTGCCTTTGGTTTATAGCCTCGACACAAATAGCGAATGTCATACT
>JAMKCH010036159.1:0-15214 GCA_023653785.1 Ophioderma brevispina
GCTAAGTGTAGTCAGGGGTTCAACCTGTTTATCGATCATCTGTCAACCGGTGTTGATGTAGGGTTACTCTCGGTCATATGTTCCCATCACGGATACTGATCCATGACTTACCGCCAACTCCAGCACCGTTGACAATCGGTAATCGGCGCTGGAGTATGCTTGTAAGGTGACAATTTGTGGAAGATTGTTTTAGTTATTCTGCAGTATACACACGTTTGGTACCTGTTCGGGGCGCGGTTGTAGGCGGAGGTTGCTGAGGTGACACTTTGGGCACACCGTGGTATGCTTGTATGTTTATACTGGTTGTACGTGTCCGTTCATGTACTTGCCGTTTTTAATAATAATACGTAGCATTACATTATAGACCCAGACATCCACGGGGCTTTTGGCTACTATTCGTATTCTGTTCTTGCGGGTTGTTGTTCAGGCCACTGTGGTGTAGGTTTCGCCTAATCGCCTCAATCACTTTCCGGGCTTCGGGCCGACGGCGATGGGGAGCATAGTTTATCTTACCCGATGGATAAGGGACCTGTGTAAGCGTGTCGCTTCGTTACACAAGGAGTTACCTTCGAGTAATGTGGCCGTCGCGGGTATGAGGGATGTGGCTCTTCCGCCCCCTCCTCAGTCTCCGCTCACCGGTGATGCCCCTTCCTCTCGGCCGTCATGGGGCCCAGAGGGGGGTCTAATGGCTCGAGCTCCTCTGAAGCCTTGTATAGCCCTCATACTTGGGAGTAAAACCTCTCAGTTATGCGTCGTGCTGTGTTGTGCACGAGGTGGTGCTGGTTTCGTGTGACGTCTCCCCTAGGTACGTCGCCTATCGAATTATTCTCTTAGTACGTGGGCTGATTAGGTTTATCTATGTATGGCATGTGCCTTGCGCTTGATGCTCTTACTACTTCTGAATTTCTTTGCAATTCATATTCATACTCATTGCGATTCACGCAATCCAGGTGTGACGTTTTGCATCCTGCACCCTGCCTCCTGGTACCTGTGCTAATCTGGCGAGGTTAAGACAATTTGTTACATCAACATCGGATTTAAGGTAAGCAGATCCTGTATGAGTCATGTAGAACAGTGGTGTTCTAAATGACTCGTAAGGAATGTTTGCTTACCTTCTCGATGTTGCACCTTCCACGGGCCGTCACCGCCCCCTGCAGGATGGGTATCTTGTCGAGGGTAAGTGAGAAAAGGGAAGGAAGAGGATTGTGGGTATGACGTCACTGGGGGGGGGGGTGTCGCATACAGGGTGATCGAATGAATATATATTATGTGGGAATATTATTTATTGGGAGGATTCTGCATCGCTAAAGACAATGCATTTGTTACATCAACATCGGAGAAGGTAAGCAACATTCCTTACGAGTCATTACAACACCACTGTTCTTAAATATCTCCACCTGGTCTGCTGCCTTCTTTGATGTTTTAGCAGAGTGTACCTCCACAACCAATTTTTTGCTTACATTTATACGTTCACTCGAGTCGTGCTTCTGATAGGCAGCATCATACGTAACTTGGATCGCGCCAGCAAGAATGAATTTTCTAGGACAGATACTGAACACCTGAGAAGCTCTGAGGTTTGCAGACGAACATTAATATCTTCTCAGACACTCCTGAAGACCTGCGATCAAGGATGTTACAATTATAGCACCCGTGGAGCAACCATGTGGTTGTAAAGCTCCAACACGAATAAGGACTATAACAAAACTGTACAAGTCTAAAAGACGGAGGCTAATGCCCAATGTCTACATCGGTCAACAGAGTAAAATGGATCACAATCAGTTTGACGAAGGGCACGGGCTGCATGGAGTGCCCTTGGAAAATTTGATAATATTATTAACTGGTATCATTCTTGATACAAATTAGAAGCTATTAGAATAGCAATGATCAGTTACAAATTTTAGTACCAGTACAAATCGGACGTTTGTTAGTTTCATGTTTATTATGGATTTCAATCTAATAGCATAACAAGAAATACGTTTAATGTTAAAGGTGTGTGTTCCGTTTGCCCGAATCGGGCACCCGATTTATGATTTTGATATTGTATGAAAGGCACTATTTTCGCATTTTCACCATGAAATTTCAGCAAACAGAAGAGGAAAATGACACTGCGCGATGTGTTTTACTAGTATTTTCAAAACCACATAAATGTTTAACGTAAATGTTTGTGGTTGGCATATTTGAGGGTGAGGCTTGTATACAAAGCATATGATAAAATTGGAACACACACCTGTGATTATATGTCAGATTTCCAGCTTTAATAGTTAATACACAACATTATTTTTGTGCTTTCTCTGTGAAAGGAGTATAAAGTTTTCGACGTTCTCAAAACAGAATAATTGAAAAATCCCTGTTTTAAAAGGGTTTTCAAAGTCATTGTTTAAAAAAGAGGCTTTACATGCGCACACACTCATACACACGTGTGATTAGGAGTTCTGCATCATGTGTGAATACGCCTCTATATCGGATCTACTGTATTTCTTAAATTAGGCGAACACTTAAAATCACCCTAGCGAAACTCCTTAAGTTATATGATATGATTATATAAAACCCACTGAAAGTTCTACTCCTTGCTACTGTATTAGTAAGATTATCAGTCTTCCACTAACAAATTGAAAAGAATAAACTCTTATATAAAAACCAGACCACCCGATTCGTGTTATTTTGTAGCGTGTGTTAATTTGTTAATCATAATTCAAGAGCAATGTTCATCAAAAGTAAGAGACTTGGTAGATAAAACGAATCACGCCGAAATACAGTTCTGCTCATTTAGGTTGGTATTCTGAAAGGAAGACTAACTTTAGACCTGGGTTTAAACCAGGGTTAGTCCTACAAAAGGGGACCTTTTTTCTTACAGTATACCAGCCTTAATAATTAGATTCGCCATATTACAGTAATCGTCCCATCATTGTTGATGCCAGTTATCCTTAAGTCAATTAAAGACTTTCAAAATCAAACTGAAGTTTAAAATCTCCTGCGAGTATACTTATGAAGCGAAACTCAAATCAGATTGCGAGTACCACTCAAATTCAAAGCACTCTGGTTTGTGATTCGTGGACATTGTTTTTGATATGAGCTTACCCAGATATGCCGCGATCCCGTATTTGCCATACGTAATTCAAGACGGGGTCGGACGAGTATTCCTTAATCTATTCGGGAGATTTTAATGTTAATTCTGAGGAATTAACCTATCACAACATTATCTAACTACAACAATGTTGACTGATCATGAGGGTTATGGTAACAAATTTGACTGCTTTAGAGTGCTGGTGTAACATATGCACAAGGTGATCTCGAAAATATACTCGAGCTTCAGTGGTTTAAAAGATCACATTTTCAGCCACGATTCTAAGTGTTCCAATTAAAGGTCCCCCAGGAAATGAGATGATAAACCTACGTACTCCAAATCTTTGTGAGACATTCCATTCCAATAACAGGGCCAGAACAAAGATACACTACCATGACATCATTGGTGAAACTATTGATTTTTCAGTCAGGCCATGAATAGATTCACAACCAGTCACCTGGATTTCTATACTCTCTGAAAATCAATAGTTTCAATTAACAAGGATAATGATTCATTACCAACCCCAATATTGAATGCTTTCTTGCCCCTCCTTGTAGACTTGACACAAACACATCAATTCTATTGCATTTTCCTGGACCTTTAAACAATCCAAAATTCAACAGCAAAACAAACACTAACAAGTAAAAGTCCGCATCGTTCCTCTTCAATTAAGAATTCAAATTCCACGGCAAAATTTGTAAACGCCGGACAAACTATTTTTTCATGCAGATAACAAGTCAGCATGGACAGCGTGACATACATTTACAACAGTTTCTACTCGTATTATATTTGCCACACATTTCTGTACTGAAGTTGGATTGGTCTGGTTTGTTTCTTGGCCATTGGCTGCTGTTGTATTGATTTTCACAGGGACCGTCAACGTGCCAGGAGAATCTGCATGTCTTGCAATGTCAGCTCAAGGTCGGCAAGTTCCTTATCGTGCTCACTAATCTTAGCAGCAGATGCAGCACGAATTTCTGCAGAAGGCGCCTCTGATGTGGGATTGATGCGATAATTGCTGACCCATTCTTCATTGCCTCACTGGTCCTAGCATAATATTTTATGCTTGCTCTGAGTGGTGCCGCAGATACTGTCATGATTTATCGCGATCTTTAAATCCAGCTTGATTTAAGTAGCGCACTAGTCGCCTGTAGGCAATGGTTTGTGTACAACCTTGTCACAGCTTTTGATGATATGGATTTCATCTTTTCTCCGAGGGTATTCTTCCCGAGAGGAACATTACAATACCACTGGCCTGACTCAATGTACGTTTCCATAGGCCGACGACTCGGTTTTTGCCAAACCATTCTGGGTGAAGCCTTTTCCACATAGAGCAAGATGAAACTGGGCAACGTTTACCTCCGGTGTACATCATGATACCTGAGATGAGTAAACCTGTATACATCTAACCAAATCTGTCCTAAAAACCGGGAAATTGCCCCTCTGACAAGTAACCCCCGTTGTGCCCTCGCTAAACCAGTATCAGCGATTTCTCCATAAACTGCCAATTGCCCCCCACCCCATTGCTTTGCCCGGTTGTATGGAAATTGTAAAAGACACGTATGTGGCTAAGCGTGGTACGCCGTTTTGGTCAGGGAATGGTGATTTCATGCTTTGGTTTACTAACAAGGTCTAGGTCTAGAAACATCCCTAAATGGGCATCTCAAGACCGCTTTCCATTGTTTTTCACAAATAAAAGAACAGTAAGATGGTTGATATGAACTAACACCAACATTTAGAGACAAAATGGTCATTATGAATTTGAAAAAAATACTGATTATGGCTTTAATATGGGTATTGTATCGAAATAGCACTATCGCTGGGGAAAGGTGAGAGTACTCCCTCTTGTGATGAGTATTCTAGGTAGATAGTAAAATATTCAGAGTTGCAGAATGCAGTTTTAACCAATCCAATAACAAACAATCATGATGAGGTGTCGTCATCATGCTTGCATATCAGTGGCAATCTCCGCGCTTTCAGAAGACTCGTCAACTGTGCTGTAACAACCACCTTGTAAACATCGATGTCGTCATTTATTATACGTGCTATAAACCATTTGTATATCAAATACCATCTAGGTATATATATAGTTTTGTACTCCATTAAGCACAACATTGCTCTATGAGCTCGTTAATGCAATGTTAGGACACCTTGATGGTTTGGTGTCTTGACGAACGCAAAGGCGTTTAAACGGGGTAACTCATGCAACGAATGAACCTTATTATTTCAATGTAACTCTGAAAAGCGTCAGGGTATAGATGAAAAACTTACCTTTCACAATGTTATAATTCCCAGCTATGCAAATATTTAAAAATGTCGGTCATCCACTTAATTTTGTTAGAGATTTATTTTGGCGAATATCACAAGACCTTTTGGTCTTTTTTTAAAAGATGACATAGTAATGCAGCAAAAGAAATATCAATGACATATTATCGTTAATGCAACACCAACTAACATTACTTTGGGCACTGTGACGGCAGATTAAAGTAAAAAATTAAGGTGAAAATGTTAATGAGACCGCCACAGCTTAAAAATCGAAAGCACACGTAAAGGATACTAGCCTAAGTAGTTACATCTACGGCATGCCGTGTAAACAGCTGAGACAAATCGAGCTGCTGTTCTTTATTGAGCAAGACGCAAACGAGACAAAAGAATGCGGTGAAATTCGATATTTACATAGTGTCATTTGATTAAATAAAATTCAAATTACCACCACCTTATTTAGTTTGCATTTGCCATTGTACATGCCAATCACGGTCATTGATGGTAGAAAGACAAGGAAATTAAACTGCAATATATATTCCTAACACACGTATCTAGTTAAAAACGTCTCCAAGACACGAAACGGGATACTATGGGATTGTCACTCTACTGTACACTGCTTTGTTCAATGAAAGGCATCTGTAGTTTTGGTGAGTACAGTGTTATCACGAACGGTGTCTGTTGCGTGCTATTTTGTGGGGAGTATACTGTGGAACAATATTGTACCCGTGCCCAAAACTTTTGCCATACTATTGGATAGCGCATTTGCATGCATTGCACATTTGCCCTGAAATAAAGGTTTCTAATTGCCCCATTTAATTCCAGAATTTAATGTAATCGATTTTATGTCATGTAATATGGGCCAGTTAGTCCTGTATGTAAACGTTTTGACATGCATTTACTAACATTAGTTATCAAAATGTCATTGAATAGCCGTTGGGAATCTCAAGTCTTACGTAAATCTATTAGGTCCGCCCGTCCCTCCTCGTTCTCCCTCCCTTCCTCCCATTCCCTCCCTCCCCCTCCCATCCATACATAACCTCAGGATGAATGAAGCATGACGTATGAATAATAATAGACATTCTTACATTCCGCATCTATATAAAGTGTTACATTACATCTTGTATTTTAAATTTTGGTGTTTTTTAAGTGTTTTATTTAGGTTATTTTTTTACACTTGGTTTTCCCTTGTTAATGAAATCATTAATAGCTTTTTCATATTCATAATTATAGTGCCCACTAAATGGAAAGTGCCGGTCAAAACCATTATATACCACCACTCCATTGTAAAGACACACGAAAAAAAAAGAAACACACGTGGAACTTCAGATAACGAATTCAAAACAAGACTAGCAAACCATAACACAATCCTTCAGAAACAAATGCAGACATCATACGGAACTCTCCAGTACTCTGCAAGTTAAAGAAAAGACCAGAACATCAAGTTCAAAAACATACTCAACAGCAAACATGCAACCTGTGCACCTGAATTGGTTTCCTTATCTGCCGTTTCTGCCCTTATCGGTAGTTCTAAATTGCAAATTTGAACATTGTGTTGAAAGCTTTGAAATCATTCTTTTAGTATTGAAAGGGCTATCCTGTCCCATTGAAAGATCCAATAAGAAATGAACTGGTACACAACCCTGATTGGTCTATATTGTGTACACTGGAACGAACGAACACTGTACTTAAAACACAAATGCACATTGTGGTCATGGGTCTATACGTTTTATACAGTGAAAACATTAAAATCCCAAGCAACATAATCACGCGGTCATGCATGGCATTCCTCCTGACAGACTTTTATGTTTGTCTCATAACTAACTCTTTTAATTACAGGGAGTCGTCGTGATCATGGCAGGTGTCCATAATGCGATTATGATTTAAATAATCCCTTCTCCAATCAATGTTTCTACACCAATTCCTATAGTATGTCTCTGTTGTTATACATGACTATTATTTTTGCGGAAGTGTCATAGATGATAGTTCCGCAAAAATAATGGTCATGTATAACAAACGACGGACAATAGATAATGATGAATAGGAAGAGGGCTGGCCGTTTATCGAGGGATAACCGTCATATCGGACTCTTTGAAAGAAGAGCCCAACTCCACACTGTCTTACAGTGATAATAGATATAGAGCACACTGTGTTGATAATTAGAATACTTCTTTCTGTATCAGTGAAGTAGGAAAGAATGATGTTGATCCCTTCATTTACTCAGGTATTCAGTTATTAATCATAGCGCCCTCTATATAAATTTCAAATCGTTCTATAGTCTGATTTATTATTTGTGCCACTTCATGCATATTGTCGAGGGTATGGTTTCATTTGAAGGGGATGTGTAGGTACCTAAATTTAAAAAGCCGAAGATATAATGGAGTAGATACATTAAGTGAAAATTTTCTGTTATTGCAGATAAAGGCTCCAAAATGTGGTATAATTAATTTAAAATAAATTTAAATATTTAAATATTCCTTTGAGTTAATTCAGTAAATGTAGTATTTGATGATCGTTACGGTTACCCTGACAATGTGCAGAAGGTGCAAGAGTTTGGTATAGTACATGTGGAACTATATTTTTGTGAAAATTTCATACAATCTTTCAACCAAGGTTTTTCTATATCAAAATTGTTATGAGGATTCAAAAAATCATGGTGTCATTTTTTAAATGTGTTTTTGATGGATTCTAGGTGGCAATTATACAGGGGTCAAAAATATAAAAGGGGCAAATGTATTTTAGTATACCTCCGTTCAAGGATTACAGAAAGGTTTAGTTTGCTCTACCTGAGTGGTTATAGTACAATAGTTACAAGGCAAAACGAGTTCAAGGTCACACTGGGTAACATTCAGAATCATCCGGTTTTTTTTAAAAATGGGTGCCACTAGTTATATCGTAAAAGTCTCACTTTGAAAGGGAAAACATACTCTATATACATTTTCTTATTAAGTATACCGCAATGAACGATTTAAAACCAGTTCACCAAAATCGGACCAATTTCTAAAAATAATGACTTTGAACTTTCTTGAGGCTATTTTACTAAAACATAGGTCGTGAATATGCAAACTATACCTTTTTAGAACCTTATGAGCCACCGAACAGATTGGTAAAGATTTAAAACAATTTAAAAACTTTTGTTTACCCCTGTACAATTTCCCCCTTATAAAACACCCAAGAACACATTTTAAAAAATAACACCCCTGATCTTTCAGTTCTCCATGAAATTCGTATTGGGAAAACTTTGGTGTCAAATTTGTATATGAAAAAAAAACGAAACCAAACATTAATCACATTTCCCCATGTACTACTAGATTAATATTGACGCGATGTCTTTGCCTGAGTGACATTATCTGTTTCCTTTTTCACACCAATCCGTGATAATTCAATCTTGATACCACCACTATCGCTTTAAGGGGCTTTGGGACAATAATTCGACCCTTACTTATCGCATACATGCCCTACAACACTCGTGTGGTCCGTATGTACTCATACGCGGATTTTGGGTTCCTACCGGAAATCATTTTGTTTCCGAAATTCTTATCTTGTGGATAGGAGTGCACCAACGAGGTAGGAGTAGATAACATAAACAAAGCGCATATATTTCTATGGTGTTTTGTGTCATACGTATTTTTTCTGCTCATAACTGTGCAAAAACCGTTTGCTGTCCATAAATTTTACCAGTACGCAGTACTCTTTTATTGCCTTGATTTTTGGCGCCACAAAATGTGCGCGTAGTTTAAAGGAGGCGCACTAAACCGCGAGCGTGCATGGAGTGATGACCTTATGACACAACACCATAGATATATATTCTCTCTTTATTTTATCTACGCCTACATCGTTGGTGCATTCCTATCCCACAATGCATAATAATTTTCGGAAACAAAATGATTTCCGGTAGGAAACCAAAACTGCGGTGTTACTGGTTCATCAAGAACGGATTAAATCTGTGAATGGCAACACTTTTCAGGCGAGGCCAAGCAAGATGTTGGCCTCAATCCACGACAAAAAAAGCCGTATTGATTTTCCTGATAAAACCCCCTACAACCTGCATGAATAGAATCGCCGAAAACTTTTAATGATTGGACTACGCATAAAAAATCACACAGTAACAGCTTCGTATATTAAATATCGTCGTGGTTCTGCACAAGATGTTCTATATAGATAGAGAGGCAAAACGTTACGTTATCTTTAGAAATTCATCGTCTCGAGTTTTGCCGACGCACAAAGAAAACAAGAGGTACCAACAATAGAAGCAATGGCTGCTCCGCTTCTTCCACATACTGTTGGGTGCCGCTTTGCATAGGGCCTATACACTAATATGTAGTGATACAAATTGATGTATGTGTTAGAGGTGGCCAGGTGTAAAAATATTGCACCTGGATCATTGTGCTCAGTACTCACTCGCTTAGGTGGTTAGTCCGCGCTTAGGTGAAAAGATGTATGCAGTGAGGCGGTTTATTTAAATCAAGACGACTGACGATGTCATTTCAGTCTTGGTGGCCATGGGTAGGACAAAATTTAACCACCCAATAGACCCCAACATCCAACAACTGTATATTTTGCCGGATTGTTTGTATCGAATTGACATTATGTGTGTATACAAGCACCCAAATAATATTATCCGTGGCAATATCAAAATGTCAGCGCCCGCACGGACGACCTGTTTTTGAATGGCGTTGAGGGCACCCCCTGGTTCTGGATACTGTCGAATCAGCATATGCTAGTTTCTGAGAAAACGGCGTTGAAAGTTTGAATTACTTATGATGCGTGTAAATTAAATGAAATAAAATGAAGGGCTATTTTAATGAATGTATGTTCAAAGACGTGATGGTTACTACCGAGACAGTATTGAAATACCAAAACCTGTGTTTTCTTATTCCAAATGGCCACTGAATGTGATTTGACAGTTTTGTCAAAACCCAAATGATTCTGATTCGCTGTGTTCTGTAGTCGAATACGTATTCGATTGCATGAAACCCGATGATTTCTAATGTTGGTAGGGTGATATTACTATAGCGACGGGTTTTTACTATTAAATGATGAGCCGATGTGCCACGATGATAAGAATAACGATGGCGGTTTGATGGTGGCAATAAGTGAATAAGGCAACAATCGAGCTTGACGACGACAATGATGCTACTGATTGATGATGTTGATGATTGATGATGATGTAGTAGTGACCAATATGACGCACCGATTCCGAAAGTTCAACCTTACAAGTTTGGCTCCTTAAAATTATTATCTTTAATTACTCGCCATATTTTTACTAATTTTTGAGAAAAAACCCCATAAATTTTAGGAGTAATACGTTAGAAGGAATAAACACAAACATTGTGAGTGCAGTTATTCAAAAATAATAATGTATGCATGTTGTAACACACAATAAATATTGGCTAGAACTGTTCAAAATAAATTGAGCTCAGAAAATATATTTAAAAAAAAATGTAATTGGAATGTTTCATAACTCAAATGATTTTGGAGGATAAAAGTGGTCTATATATTTTTATAACAACCATATTTTTTTCGTTTTTTTTAAATTTCTCATTACATATATGGTTCCAGTAATGTACACGCTTGAAATATATACCAAACTTGAAACGAATTAACAGTTAAATGGGTAATATACTCATAAAATCTAATATAATCTGAACAATTTAGAGGGCACTAACGCTTATACAAACAACTTCCCAAAGAAAATATCAATTTGTTCCTGAAAGGCGAGTTTTTTTTTAAATGATGTTAGTAATTATTTAGTTTGCAGAATATCCAAGTTAACATCAAATAAAATCAAACTTTCACAATATGTTTACAAGTCTATTTTTGTAACACGGTTCACTAAGGGATGGGGTGGTAAACACCCCGAGAATTCATTATTATAAAACAATAGATGATTTCGATGTTGGTTCCAGTTGATAGCATTGGTCCACCGTTTTCTATTGCTTCCAACATAACTTAGTATGGCGTCAAAATGTTGTCATTTCCACAGACACACATCCGAATATAAAAACTCATTTTTGCAGAAAAAAAACCCATAAATTTTAGGAGTAAATACGTTATTAGGAACACAAACATTGTAGTGCATGTTATATAAAAAATAATAAATAGTATGCATGTTGTAACACACAATAAATATTGGCTAGAACTGTTCAAAATTAAAATTGAGCTCAAAAAATATTTAAAAATGTAATTGGAATGTTTCATAACTCAAAAGGTTTTGTAGGATAAAAGTGGTCTATATATTTTTATAACAACCATATTTTTTTCGTTTTTTTTTTAAATTTATCATTACATATATGGTTCCAGTAATGTACACGCTTAAAATATATACCAAACTTGAAACGAATTAACAGTTAAATGGGTAATATACTCATAAAATCTAACATAATCTGAACAATTTAGAGGGCACTAACGCTTACACAAACAACTTCCCAAAGAAAATATCAATTTGTTCCTGAAAGGCGAGTTTTTTAAAAAATGATGTTAGTAATTATTTAGTTTGCAGAATATCCAAGTTAACATCAAATAAAATCAAACTTTCACAATATGTTTACAAGTCTATTTTTGTAACACGGTTCACTAAGGGATGGGGTGGTAAACACCCCGAGAATTCATTATTATAAAGCAATAGATGATTTCGATGTTGGTACCAGTTGATAGCATTGGTCCACCGTTTTCTATTGCTTCCAACATAACCTAGTATGGCGTCAAAATGTTGTCATTTCCACAGACACACATCAGAATATAAAATGAACAAAATGAAATTTTGCATAAAAAAAGGTAGGAATAATTGGATTTTCATGTGGGTTTTGGCCCCGAATGATATGGAAAATGACCAGTTTTTAATCAACATACAATTTTAGAGCCATACAGTGCACAATATTTAAACAAATGAACTAATAACTAAAGTGTAATGCAGTATCATTTATAGGCGAATAATATGCCCGAGGTCGGAAAAAAACTAAATAATGGCGCCGATTAATTTGATTTTTTTCCCACCCGAGGATACATTATGAGCCCATAGATGATACTACAAAGCCTTTATTTCTATTCTATTACCTAAACAACTTTATTTTATTTTGTTTGTTTGTATAGGATTTAAGTTAATATGCCTTATTATGTGTATTTTGTATGCTGATTAATGAAAATAAATGTTAAGAAAATGCACTAGCGGCTCATTATTGCAGAATAATGGGCAGTAAACGGACCAATCAGAATGCTGCATTTTCAATAATGGGTAGTAGAGGTAATAGAACCACTCCCCACCAATCGACTTCGACGCAGAAGGATGTGAAATAATTATATGGAAGACTTAACGAAAGTTTTTAACGTTTTTGCGCACCGAGGGAAAGTTTACCTGGGCTGGTAACTCCTCCCCTTTGGTAATACGAGGGTTAATGTCACTATGCCCCCCTAAAAGTGATAAATTTGGTGTATTTGTACAAATGTTAAAACTACAAAACTTGGATAATTCTTTTTCACGACGCACAGACCATAGGTTTCAATAAGTAGGCCTACAAGTAATATAATTAAAACACAAAAATTAAAATGTGGAATAACATGACCAATCCCTCATGAAGTAAAGAAAGGTAAATTTAACCGATTGTCTTAAATCTTAATAGACTTATTATCGATTTGATCACTGAAGTAGCAATCTTTGTCCCAGCGAATACGTATCCGTTCACAATTTATCTGTGTGCTTTGAGATATTTGGACACGCAAAGCTATCGAATACGTATTCGATTGTTTGTGAAACCCGTTTTATACAAATGGGTGTTATTTGACTGCGGCTATTTTGGTTAGGAGATGTAATTTCACTTTTATTTTTGGATACAATTAAAGAGTACATAAAATGCAACCTAAGCACTATTAACCAATTTGACCAAAAAATCAGATTCGACACTATGTCGTGACCACGAACGATTTATGTATATCGCTCAACTGCCCTTATTTAGACAGCCCGCTGTTTGGAAAAACTCCACTGCCTTTGCATTATTAAAGGGACATAATGCCATGAAAAAAATGACATATTGTCCATTACTGGTCCTGCATATCATATCCCTCACCTTTTCATCTTAGCACAGTGACCCACTGGCGTAACCCTCCCTAAAGCCCCCTCAAGTTTCAAGAAAAAAGAGGAAGAAAGGAATAAAAAGGGAGAACGAAAAAAAGAGGAAAAGAGAAAAAGTAAAAGATGAAAGAAGAAAAAGAATGATTTTTATGGTACATTATTTGGATTTTTTTTTGTCATTCAATTGCGGATCAAAAAGTGTCGAAGAAGTACGCAAGGAAAGGCTTTTCATTTCTTGAACACCCTAAAACCTCCGGAGCTTCTGAGGCTCTGCCCACTGGACACCCCACCACGGGGCGTTGCCCCTGGACCCCCCCAGGGCCCCTAAGGCGGGCCCCTGTACCCCACCCCTTAGGCGCACCGTCTCTCTACTCTCGCTTTGGCTCTCATGGTCGAACTCTTTATCCAGACCCCTCAATAAAATTTCCCTGGGTCAACGCCTATGGTGACAGAGGCTGGCTATTTTCCCTTGATGGAATGGTCCTATGTATGAGATAAATTAAAAGAGAAGACATCCTTTCTTGTTCATGAGGTTTGCTCCACGTCTTCCCAGGTGTTTTCCTTTATGCTTCTCGTAGCTTTCCAAATTAATCTCTTCATGAGATGATCCACATGAGCGGGGATGGGCAGCGCGTGCGCGCGGAGGAGCTGGGTTAAAACTCAAACTGCTGCGCGGCAAAAGCGACACACAATTCACACCTCTCCACAACTCATCAAACCATAACTCTCATAATCATAACTTGCATTGCTCAACAATCCCACAACTCACACCCATTAATCACGCGTCACACCTTAGCTCGCACAACTCAAATATCTCCTCCCCATTAACGAATAACTAACTTCAACTCGCATTCACAGCACTCTCAACACGAGAAACACAAGCTACATACAACATGACACCAATTTATTGATCAAATGGCCCTCCATTTTGTCTTATGGTATACATTACATGGCAATCTACATTAAAAATACATTACACATGTTCAACTCAAACCAGTAAACTGTCACTTATACATCAAATGGCAGGCCATATTTTTCAATTTAACCAACATTTCAGGTAAAGACCCAGGCCATTGAACTCTACCATAGCAAAGAACTTCACACCATGTGTGATAAAATTATCAGCACCAAATTCCTGTATAAAAATTAATCATTTTTCAAATAAAATAGCCCTTAATAATTGTTGTGTATTTTTGTAAAGCCTGATAAGCAAATATTTCTTCATAAATCTGTTGAAACATAAAAACTTAAAACGGCACTTGATTGCTCCCCCCCCCCATTAAAAGGTGCATTTTTTAAAATAAACACGACCTACAGTTCTGAATACCGACACTCCTAGTGTACAACCAGGCATTCTAGCAACCGACAACCATTTTCTGACAAAAATAATACACATTATTGAAAACCCCTCTCCACTATCATAACACTTTCACACCCATCTATCAGTGAATTCATAACTTTCCAATAACCAAAATTGAATTGCCAAAATTGTAGAAAAATCTCTGAAATTACTATAACCTAGTTATTTCAAAAGTTAATGACAAAATTGACATTTCCGCTTTGACACTCAATCCTACATCACACATCCACACTTACACACACACTGCCACTTAAAAGCTTGGCAGTATGGCATTTTTGACATGCATCTTCTATCTAGTCTTGTGGATGCAATGTTAACTATGAAATACCTCAACATGAAAATTGCATTTACATGGAGCCTGTGGAAACGTACAGTATCAGCAACAGAAGTCCACCTGTCTGTATCCCACACTATATCATCACCACAACTAAAATTTAATTTGAAAATAATAAATTTGACA
>JAMKCH010036160.1:0-33073 GCA_023653785.1 Ophioderma brevispina
TTCAGTTGTTCCCAGAAAATTCCACGTTAAAACTAAAATTCTTGGCCTAAAGTCAATAGGTTATCGTGGCCAGGACCTGCCTCCAGAACAACCCAAGCATTGCAGAACAAATACAAAGGAATCACCGCAGAAATAGCTGAAATGTTCAGGTGAACCAGGTGCATGCATTGTATATTCGCTCCTAGAATAGCTGGAGGCAAACAAAAGTCCATTCAATATAATTTGCCATTCCGTGCAAGGGCCTATAGAACAGGAACCACACATTGTTTTTCAATCAAATTGTTTGCCAAAGGCAAATGGAAACAATTGATTTAAATTAACAATATGCAAACAGTATTTTGACTATAAGAAAAAGATCTTGTTCAGACAACAAGCTGGTGGACTACATGTATTCTCTTTCAGTCTATATGTGCTATAGACAACATGAAGTGTGTTTGTTGTCTTTGGGCAGGCGGATTCAACTACATGTACACAGAATGTAGCGATGCTGGTGTGAGGTGGCGGGTTCAAGTCCCTGACCCTGGTCATTGCCAAGGAGGTGCTCATGAACCATACCAGTCAGAGCTGTAGATTTGGTGAGTTTAACATACATGTAACTTAATTATGTTTGTTTTAAACAAGGCCATAGATGCAGTAAATTTGATAAATAGGCCTGTGTATGAAAAATCCTCTGTTTAGGTTTGCTCAATGGGCGTAATTACCCAAAAGTTTAGTTTTCCAATTTGACATAAATTGATTCATGCACCATGTGATTGCAATGTGGTGCTAGTTTGTTTATTAAAGGGGAATTTCATGATCCCCAGCCTTGCCCCCCTCCTTTTTTCAAGGATATCAAGTGAACAACTGAATAAAAACAGAAAGGTGTTGGAATCACAAATGCATCTTTAAAGTCTCTATACTGGTCCTGACAACGAGCTTGCTCAGAGCAAGACTTAGAAAAATTATTTCTCTAGGTATATGTTTGTATGTCCAGACATTTACCCTTTTATCAAACCAACTTAAAAACAATAACCAGCAGGTGCATAGTATTTGTTTAATTAATAGTTTTAAAATAAATTATAAGCTGTAAATGTAATTCCTTTGTTTAATGAAAAAGCCCAAATTAGAGAAAATAGTCTTAAAATGTAACAGGCCAAGCATACAAGCATATGGACAATGTACTTAAAAGGCATTTTACATACTAGATTCAGATCAACTTGCTAAATTAAAGAACAATTTGACTTTGTCACTGTCAAGGCTTGTTTTAGACATATCCATATGGATATTTGCCGACAGGATATTATTGTCCACAGGGTAAGATTTTTCCACTGAAAAATTATAAGTTCATCATTTGGCCAAAAAAAGTTTGAAAGAGGAACGAAATTCTCACATTCACGAGTGCATATTTTCAACATTAGAGGGGCTTTGATCATAACCTCGAACCCCCTGACTTACTATAACGGTTTAGCCTATATATAGGCTATTGTATACGTACCAAATTAGAGTAGGAAACCCAAATTATTCTCATAAAATAGGCTCTCAGTCTTGTCAATTCTTTGGAACCTGCAGGGATGCAAGTAATGACATTTCTTTGAAAAAGTATGTTGTGGATTTTAAAAATTCTGGCGGATGTTGCGGTGGGGCATTTCGTTCGGCCTTTTGTGTTTTTGGCATGAATGGTGTTGGTAAGGCAAAGATTATGGTGATTTGTCCTGTCCGATAATGTAGATGCATGCTGTGTGAAAGCTGAAAGCCATGCATATCAATGCTGGCCTAGAGAGTCATTGCATTTGGCCTAGTCTAATAACCTTGCTAGATGTACTAGTGGACATGTTGATCCAGCTTATAATAATTCAACTGACGACCAACCAATCACCAGTGGCCTTATACTGCTATCTGAGGCCAAGGTTAATATGCCAACTTTGTTGTCTCTTCTGGGGCAGGCTAACCAATATTGTAGAGACTGAATAACCTTGTGGCTTGTCACATATTACTGATGTGAAAATTTGTTTTGATCAATATCCTTATTGATAAAAGTCTTAAAACATTGTCCTATATTATTCAAGTGGGGATGACATTAGCCTAATTGTGAAGTGCCAGTGCTTGAAAACGGTTGTATATTAGTCAAGTTACATTGATGAATATTAAAATGATTTTTTTACAAAGTTTGACTTACCCACCACTTTAAGCTACCAGACACTACTAGGGACATACTTCCTTTTGACAATTGATGAAAAGCAGATAACTGAACTTAACATGGCCTGTGTGGAATTGAGCTGTTTTGTAAACAATGTATGCTTATTAATTGAGACATAAGAAATATTTTTTACCATCATTTGAAAGCAACATCATGAGTGATTTGCACAGACATCATAGTCCCTTAGAGCATTTGACACAAACAGTTTATTTGAAGTCAAGTTACATGCAAAGTGTAGAGGGGGATCAGGGAAGAAACCAAAAGATCTAGTTAGGAGTTACTCTCAATTAAGCTGCGTGTTTAAGGATTCACAGCTACATTTGCAAATTCATGCGACCCTTGGAGTATACATCCATTAGGGTACTTGCGATTCAAATATTACACTTAAAATATATACCAAAAAAATGTTGTTCCTTTGAAATTGAACATAGAATATCTAGGAATTCTATCAATTCAAATATGATTTAAATGTTTTTTTCATAAAAATTTGCATATTGTGCGGTGTTCGGTGTCAAAATCAATTATAAATTACTAATTTAATACACCGGTAGTTCAAAGGTTTCATAGGCCCTCCATGATTGGCTATTGATGGCCTATACACTTGAAGCCTTGTCGCATTAAGAAATGAATTTATTTGACAAAGAAACAAACACAAAATAAATGCTCAGATTCATGTGCATTTTGGCAGAGTTCACATCATATCATTTCCAACTAATGCATGATAATAAGTAACCATTTGCTATTGTAATTTGCTATTGTGATTAAGCGCATTTGGTCTTACCTAATGAAGATGGTAATTTTTCAGCTTATTTACGGTGGTGGAATTAATGCACTGCATGCATTATCAGGATTCAAAACGGCTTTCCACACATTAGGACTTTCAATCATGTTATAAAAATTAAGAATAAAAAGAAGTAACTTTTAAGTTAGTGTGGAACAACACTTGCTGAATAGCAATGACGCCTGGGCCTAAATGAAAATAAGTTATTTAAGTTAAAGCCATGGAGAAGATGTGACAACATAAGTCATCATCACCATCATCAAGATTCACAAAGTAAGCCTAGATCATAAATCCCCCTAATTTAAGTAACGTAATCTTCATGAACTTAAGACCAATAGTGTTGGTGTGTCCTTAAATACTAATACCTTCTCCTCCTAAGTTTTAAGGGTTCAGGTATGCAAAATATAACACGCGTAAATCTAGTTGTTTATGTCAGAAGCTAAATTCATTAGGGCAGATGTAAGGACTTCTCTTGTTAATATGTTTGTTATTTAATGTGGCAAATTAGATATAGTGTAAAAGAACAAATTACTAAATATTAATAGATAGTAATTTGTCTTTTCATACTATATTATTGTCAGTTCAAATAAGAAACCGTAATTTCTACTACCGTATTTCACATTGACACTTGATCTTGTGAAAAGTTGTATTGCCATTGTGTGAATGTTTTTTAGTTAGGTTAAAAACCCAACTTTGTCCTGATACGTTACTCTTTGAAGTGTTAACGAATTAAAACTACAAGTTACAATTTTAACAGAGAAATAAACCAAAGATTAAATTAATAGTAAATCAGCATCAAAGCTCAAGTACTTATGGAATCAATCACATTTTAGAGGAAAATGTATTCTAATCGAGCGATGTTATTAACATGATCAAAAGTATGGTGCGTGTTTATTATTTTCCCCCGTTCTGTAGCCTGCATTTGAAAAATCACGTAGGCTATATTGTAACTACTTCCTTTTGACAATTGATTAAAAGCAGATAACTGAACTTAGAATGGCCGGTTGTGGAAGAAGCTGTTTGTAAACAATGTATCTTACATTGATATTGGAGACATTAGAAATAATTTTTACCATCATTTGTAAAGCACATAATGAGTGTTTGCACATACATAATAGTCTTAGCATTTGAACACACAAACAGTTTTAATTGAAAGTCAAGTTACATGCAAGTGTATAGTGAGTCAGGGAGAAACCAAAAGATTGAAGTTAGGAGTTACTCTCAATTACACTGCGTGTTTAAGGATTCACAGTCCATTTGCAAATTCCATGACGGACACTTGGAGTTTACACCCTTAGCGTCACCTGCCAGATTAAAATATGACATCTTAAAATAATACACAGAAAAAATGTGTTCCTTTGAACATTGAACTGGAAATATTAGGAGTCTATCAATTTCAAATATTGATTTAAATGTGTTTTTCATAAACAAATTTTGGCAATTGTGGCGGTTCGGTGTAAAAATCAAATTACTAATTTCATAAACCGGTAGGTCTAAGGTTTGCATAGGCCTCAATGATGGCTATTGTGGCCTATAATCACTTGAAGTCCTTGTTCGCATTAAAAAATGAATTTATTTTACAAGACAAAACAAAATAAAGCTCAGATTATGTGCATTTTGCCAGAGTTCACATATAATCATTTCAACTATGATGATAATAAGTAAAACATTGCTATTTTATATGTTGCTATTGTGATTAAAGGAGCATTTCATTACATTATGAAGATGGTATTTCAGTTAAGTTAAGGTGTGAATTAATGCACTTGTATGGGCCTTTTATAAAGATGCAAAAACAGGCTTTCACACGATTAGGACTTTCAATCATGTTTATAAAAATTAAGAATAAAAAAAGAAGTAAACTTTTAAGTTAGTGTGGAAAAACACTTGCTGAAATAGCAATGACTCCTGGCCAAATGAAAAATATTTATTTAAGTGCAAGCAATGGAGAAGATGTGAAAACAATAGTCTCATCACCATCATCAGATTCAAAGAAGCATAGATCATAGAATCACACACCCCTAAGATTAAGTAACGTATCTTCATGACACTATATGAACCACAATGGGTTGGGTGTCCTTACATAACTAATACCTTCTTCCTCCTAATGTAAGTGTTCAGGTAATGCAAATAATACAAGCTTAAATCTAGTTGTTTATTCAGAAGCTATATTCATTAGGGCAGATTGTAAGGACTCTTCTTGTACATATGTTTTCTTATTTATTTGGCAATTCGATAATGTTAAAAAGACAAATGACTAAATATTAATGATAGTAATTTGTCTTTTCCATATCATAGTTTTATTGTCATTTCAATAAGAAACCTAATTCACTACACCTATTTCATTTTTACCTTGATCTTGGAAAGTGTATTGCAATTGTGTGAATGTTTTTAGTTAGGAACTTAAAAACCCCAAACTTGTCCTGATGGTACTTTTTACTCTTTTGAAGTGTTAACAGAATTAAAAGATAACAAGTTAACAGATTTTTAAAGAGAAATAACCAAGATGAATTCAATAGTACAAATCAAGCTCTAAGTACTTATGGACTCAATCCATTTTAGAGGAAAATGTATTCTATCGAGCGCTGTTATTAACATGATCAAAGTATGGTGGCGGCGGGTTTATTGTTTTCCCGTTCTGTAGCATCCATTGAAAAATCAGTAGGGGCTATATTTGTAAACTGCAATTCGTACCTCAAAGCTACTTACAATGATAATCTGTTTCAACAAGTCAAACTGTAGACGTAGATATTGTAGACCTCACCCACAAGAACAATTTTTTTTTAATAAAATTGAAGTTGTTGTTTTTTTTTATTTTGAAGAACCTGTTATTGATATAAAACGTTAAACAACTTTTTAAAAAGAAAAAAATAAAACATGTTATTTTTTTAATTCATTTCACCTGCAATATAACATGTATTAGGCCTACGTGATATTCCATTTATCAGGTATTAAATAATTAGCAGCCAGTTTCATTTGTTTGTTATTTTTTTGTCAATATTCCATATGTACCTCTTCAAAGTTCTACAATGCATTTTTTTAATTTTGCCTTAGGGTTAGAGATTGTTAGTGTAAGGCCATAAATAGAAAAGATTTGTTTCCTGTACATTTTAAAGGGGGTCCATATGAAACTCTTGTTCCATTTTTTTATTTATGGAAATGTCTTTTCCATAATCAAAAGAAGGATTTTTCCACTGTCACTTCATTCTACTTACCACATTTACCATTACCAAAAGTATACTGACCCCTAAAAATATGTTTGTTGCAGACCAGGGCAAACTTTCTAATGTCATGAATGTGTCCCCTTGTATGGCCAGGCTCATATTTTGTGGTTTCTGGGTACATGTAAACTAACATACATTGTTAAGTCATAAAATTTCATAGGGCCTACTCGCATGATTGGCTATTGATAAACCTACTCCACTTTGAAGTCCATATGAGTGAAAATGAATTTAAAAAAAAGCTCAGATGAGTGTGGCATATTTATGTGTGGGTTCACAATTCATATATTTAAGTAGTTAAATTAAGTACAATTAAGAACCATTTAATAATGCAATGAATTAAAGGCGCATTTTTATTATCATACTATCAAAAAAAAAACAACTTTTTGGCATTAGTAGCATCTCAGATGTGAATTAATACTCTGGTAAAATAATATAGACCCCCGTAAAAACCCTGGCTTTTAAAAGTCATTAACAAAATTGTATTAATGGTGCCATTTCTATCATAAATAAGATATAAAGGTACTTTAAGGAGTTGTTGTCTTTGAATTGGCCTCATTTTATCGGCTCTGCATCATTGATGCTCTGTTTGTTATTTGAACCGTTTTAAACAGTTAAATTTTGGAATAAGCTTTTTTCAGGATATCTATAAACCATAAAGCAAAGTGCTAGAGTCAAAAGCATGCCTTGACTGAAAAAGTGTGTAATCAGATAACTGTTTTTGACACAACTGCATTATGAGATTTCATTAACCCTACAACATCAACTGGGCATTTCCCCAAGAAACGTCCAGAGTCAATGAGAATCAACCCACTCATGTCTTGTGCGTACAAGAGTCTATCAGAGTCATTTGTTGAATTTCAGTGACTCTCGGACGTTTTCCTCACAGAGGAATAACTTGCTGAAAATCGTTTAATGGCCTAAAGTCATAGAAATCATTTTGTGTTCTGCCGGCAAAGCATCCAAAAGTCACCAGAATCATTGGGTGTTCTGCCGGTAAAGCGGGCCAAAATCAATGATGAATCATTTGATTTTCAACATCTTCTGCCAGGAAAAGAGTCAATGAGACACTGACTGGAATGGAGCTCTTACTTCCGGGTTGTTGCAAATCTTGACCTTGACACATCTGCTAAATTCAGAAGGTCCCGACATAAGCCCCACAGTGGGGGAAACCTGTGGACATAGGGTAGGCGTTGTCATGTTGGGATTACACATGGCGCCGTACAATTCATGTTTATACGTGCGTGGACGTCTCAAGAAGTCAAACCAGAATCATGATGTGTTTTGATATGGGAAGATGTCCGAGAGTCAATGATAGTCCAATCAGTAAAATAAATAGTTGTTAAAGTCCGAGTTCAATGAGAATCAATGGGGACCCGCACTTGATTGATTCTCATTGCCTTAGATTGGTTAGGGTTAATACACGGGTGTAGTCTGTATTCTTAATGTTTTACCCAACTTCATATGAGTTCTAACTGGTTTTTTGGTCCACTTTTTGCATTTTTTTGCCAGTAAAAACCATCAAACTGGCCAAACAGGTTTTTTTTTACCATTTTGTGCCATTTTGCTGACAAATAAAACAAACCCTGTCAAGTGGCCTAGAAAAATAGATAATTATGTTGGCATTCTTTCAATTTATAAGGCTTTGACACACAATGTATCAGAGTTATATGTTAATTCTCTATCTAAAATGTTGCATACATATCAGTGTATTGTTTTCAGACGTCAAGCAAGCCCATCAAATATTGCTATTAGAGAGTCGACCTGGATGCACGAACACAGAAGAATGCCCTGTCTTGAGGAAGCTAACGAACAAGCAATAAATTTGACGCCGCTGTTTTCTTCAGCCATCCTGCTAGTGAACAATATTCCAATGGCAACTGTGTACAGGGTCAATTCATTACATGCAAGATTTCCATTTATACTAACGCTAGTAAATAGTGGCTTTTTGTAAGTGGTCTTCACCTGTGCCAACAAAAATTGAGTCAAGTCTAAGACCACCCTAAATGATTATGCTCTGATAAAATACAAATACAGCGGTTTGATGGAGAGAAGCAGGCAGGGAGAAGCCATTTTAGTCCTGAACCTCAATTTCCAGTAATTTTTTTTCTCTGCATGAAGTTAATGTTTCAGAATAAGGTTCAGGTAGGTGTGAAATAGTCTACCTTGGGCAATGCAAATTTAAATGCCAAATTTAAGATGGGCTGCCATTAAAAGGGATCAAAATTGAAATGCTTTGTGGTGTAAATGTTTTCTTGTTGGCAGGGACTATTCAAAACAAAGAACTGATACATGATTGATGACCCCTATGTGTCCTAACAGACAGGCATCACCTTCCTAACTGTTGGGTGCAGCACTTAAGTGTATTTCACCTTTGTAAAACTAAACTAATGCGCGGCACTGGCCAAGCACTTGTTGAATGTACAGAGTGTAATAGGGATGCTCGTGTACATTGTAATTTGCCTCTGTCAACATTTTCCAATGTTCATTTTGAAGAACTAGTATGGAAAATGCATATAGTTTTGCCTTATTTTGTGACTTGCATTTTTTTTAGGTAATTGAGTTCTATTGGGAAAATTTTAAAAATCTTGTTTCCTAAAATGTTTGTCACTTTACAAAATTCAACAATAAACAGTTTGCACTTCCACATTTATTTCCTCCTGCCGAACGAATTTGGGAGTGGGACTAAAAATGGGCTCCGTCCGTATTCCCGTCCCGTCGTCCCGTGATAACAATTTTAAAACCCTGGAACATTTGGCCTATCGTTTTTCTGGATGAGCTAAGTAGCCAAACTTTTGTATATGTAGGAGGGTATACCCCCCTACTCACATGTACTTCTTCTCCCCACCGGTTCCTCCCCTGGGTCTATCATGGGGTCAAGGGAAAAAAGGTCAAGGAAAAGGGTCATATTTCACAGAAATGTCAACATTGTGTCCAATTTATCTGGAGTTATGTAGGGCTACGATGATGTCACTTGGTGGAAATAAGCGGGTCCATAGTTCTCACCTGTCATTAAGATTTTGGAGGTTGCGGGATTTGGGGAGGTGTGGGTGTTTCGATGTTGTTGGGGTAAGGGGGTGGGGTGGGGTTGTTGCGGGTGTTGGGGAGGGGGTGGGGTGTTGGTGGGAGTTGGGGGGGAGAGGGTATTTCGGGGGATATTGTGGAGGGAGTATGGGGGGGGGGGTGTGTGTAGAGGGTGTGTGTTGGGGAGGGGGGATATCTGCAATCCTCCACGGTATCTGTTTGCACACTTTTTTTGGGAAACACCTTGTATTCTTTCAATTGCAATCTTGGTCTGCTGCCCTTGTCTTAAGCTATGCACAAAAGCCGACAAGACTTGTGTTTCGAGAACCGCCTTGTTTTTAGTTCTGTTTTTGCACATGGGTCAGTCTTTTGGGTTGCCCACAGCCCTGTTTAACATTTCTCTTGAAAATTGAAAATACGTAAACAGTGTTTCCCCCTTTTCATTCCATACCTCTATGAAGTCCCAAATTTAAAATGTGTCGCATGTTTTTTTTCAAAAATAGTGTTGCCACACTGAATAAATTATCATATTTTAAACTAAATTTAGTGAATTTTAAGGGAATTTTCAGATTTCTTGAGTCATTTTACCAAAACAACAAACCATTTTTCATGTACAAAACAAAGGCTGTTGGAAAAAGCTTAAAAAAAATACTAAATAGGCATTTCCTCGACCTATTATTTTTGGGTGTAAAATATTCAACTTCCATTTAGGACATTGCAGCATGGTTAAAGACCATATAAGTGATTTATCCAAAGATCAACAATAATTTTAACATTTGCCGGAATAGCTTTTACAAACTGAAGGATATGTCTGTAGACTTCTCATAAGTTACTTTTCAAACTGAGAATTGACAGACAGGGAAGAAAACGGCAGTGATCCAAAGATAAGAATCCCATTCAGTTTACATGTTTAATTACGTGTCCGTACGGACAGGTAATGACTAAATTCTGATTTTGACCTTCATTAGGTGGCTTCTTCTTGGTCTCTATCTTTGTAGGATATGTAAAGATACCTGTACTTGTTACAAACATGCAAAATCTGATTTTTGATGAATTTTTGGATTTCCTGATGTAGCAATCACTGATAGTGCTTTTAAGTAAGGGGAGTCTAGTGGTCCCAAGTTCAATGGAGTGGTTTGGCCCAGAATTAAGGGGGGGGTGGTCTGATGTGTTCAATTTCTCACTTCTTAGGGAAACGCGACAGTCGGCGGGGACATATTTTAACGCATCCGCGTAAATCACGAGTTTGCCTTGTTATTTGTTGGAGAATTAAAAGGTTGCTTGTTCCTGATTTTTTTCTCTCATGTTCTTCTACTTTCACTATGAGAGCCTGGCCTTGTGGCACACTGGCCTCCAAGTACCGTGGGAAACAGCTTGCGGTTTTGATGCCACATGATAACTCATAGTGCAACGCCCTATTCACTACTGTGATAATATTGATGGTTAACCTTAAAACGGTAGTTCAAGGGACAAAATACTTTGGGGGCTAAGGGGGCTATTTGAGAAAATTCTGCCAAAAAGTAGCCACCTCTTGTGCATTTACCATAGGCCAACATTTTTCACACAAGGGGCTAGTTTGTGAAAACTGAGGGCGTATCCCCCTTTGCCCCCCTTTATATTTTGTGCCCATGGCGGTGTTTTTTTTACTGTAACTTGAGAAATGGATTTGGAAAGCTGAATTTCAGGAGACAATGAGAAAAAATAACGGCCTTCATCTAATATAAAATTGATACTACTTCCTTCCCGGTATCTGGGGTGGGGGGAAAAGACGATCGGAACACCGTAAATAAATGGTTAGGGTCAACATATCCCATGTCCTGCCTTAAAAAAACCTAAAAAACTAAATAGTAGTACTTTCATATTCATGTTGCATAATGAGCATCCAATAATTTTGCCTTTTGTTTCCAGTGTAGTTTTTAAAATTAACTGACATGATCGACATACTAAGGTACCTATTGCCATGTCTTTCTGTATAGTTGCACCAAAGACAGGAAGCATATTGTTAGTTCTACATGCACCAATTTCTATGAAAAAAATATTCAGGTTTTTTTTAAAAAAGAGGCTTTGAAGGATCCTACCCATAAACAATGAGATAATTGGGGCAGTGAGCCCAACTTCACATCAGACCAGTTTCTAAAGCTGGTATTCTCAAAGGAGTTTTAAGGGTAATGTCAACCCTAGTGCTTTTGTTTTTACAACAAAATTCCTGATTTTTGCACAATTTTAACTCACACCTGTGTTTCCCTCGTTACCAACAAGGTTATCCAATGCAGACAATCCCGAGTTGTATTTTTTTTTGTGGCCGATTAAAACGGCTTTTGATCATTTTAAAGTCACAAAGACCACTGGTCTTTAACGTCGTGAATTCAACAGCACTTCACGCCATCAGGCCGCAAGGCGCAGCTCCGCTTCCGCGCGGTGTAATTTTTTGATGCTATGAAGCGTTCGCGTGCTTTAATGTATTTTGCGCGAACGCAATCTATGAAAAAAACTAAAAACAAGATTTGAAAACATGTAAACAAACCGCTAATTTATACCAGATGAAATTTCAATTTCTTTCTGATTTCTGGGTTAGAGAGAAAAGATTTTTGATTCAATATTGCATAAAGATGTATTTTCATCACTTCAACACAACTTCAATTTTGAAGTTCAAAGATAAACTTATTTTGAGAAAGAGACCGCTTGAAATGGCACTGAAAAGTCCACTTTTTTACTAAAACAAACGGATTTTCTCCAATGTTCAATTTTTGCAAAATTTGGCAAAATTGTCGACACAACTCCAAAATACGAATTAAAAGTAGGTTTAACTTTCCCTACGATAGCTATCGTATTCTCAGGGACTGTTTTCCTCAATTTTTCATTTTTTCGATTTCTAACTAAAGATATTCCTCCATAATACTCAATTTTGAAAAGAAAGATAAAAATCACACTTTTTTTTGACATTTTTCCTTATATTTCCGAAAAGTAAGCTCTATTTTTAAAAAAAATGAAAAAAACGTCCCGAGACACATTTGTCTTGTTTCTAAAAAAATCACATAAGAAATCATGGACATTCAAATTGTCAATTCCAAAAGAATTACAAAAATTTTGGGGCAAAATCATGTTTTTTGGATTCTTTTCTCCAAATACGGACAGTTTTACATTAACTGATGCCATAATCTGGTTATCGTCCCAATTTTCTTTCTAGAACTGTCTACTTTACAGACAATAATCAATATTTGCAAAGTTGCGGAAGCTCAAGGTTGACACTACCTTAATATCTGGGTTTAAAAACCAGGCCTATTCAATGGACGGACCATTTTCCTGTTAAAGAGCAGCGAGAGATTTGAAACCCCAATTTTTTTGCACTGATGCAAAGTCTTCCATTAAATTATCCCCATCTAAAGGATTTAATCTGAGAATTATTTATTTGTACAAAACATTAGAACTTAGTTTCATATTGGAGCAAATATACAGAATTCAGCCTGCATTTTAAAATGATAATAAGCAATGCCAAATTAACCTTTTGTTTTTCATTTTTAAGACATGTATTTCTTTTCTCTGGCCCAATAACAAGGTAGGAAATCTTATGGCTTTTACTGAAATCACTATATTTGAAATCAAAATTTTCAGTAAAGGAGCCGCATGCAGCTTCCTAGGTTGAGTTCACGATATCATGTACACAACCAAGGATAGCGATAACGAATCTGTTTTTGAATGCTGGTGATTTTATGCCCGATGATTTCTGGATTATTTTCGTCAACAACTTTGAATTTGGTATGTCGGACAATGTTTTGTTCCTACTATGCTTTCCTCACACAAAGGCTTGTTAAAAAAGTGACAGGAGGGTATTTTTTTAGGATCCAAATTTCTCTCAATTGCCCTAAATTGGTTGTAGATCACCTACCGAGACATTTGGGAGGTTTATGGAACAAACAAGTTCAAAAGAAAACCAAGACCTTGTTTTGAACTATGCCTGCTATATTGCTCTCGTGCGTAATCATCATAGAAAACCACTCTTTGAATTCTGATGGTGCAGAAGAAAATATTAAATCACCATCTTATTACCTAAAGAAGGTGTATTAGACTTATCACTTCAGGTGCGATCTAATCATGGTATCATTCAATATGCAAAACCGGGTTCCAAAAAAATTTTGGGTGCGCTTCCTTTTCTGGAAATTTCCTCATGTCCTCTTTAAAATCAGCAAGCTCAACATTTATGCTCAAAATAGAATATTTTCCCCGACTAACCAACCTGACTTTTGGGTGGTATGAAACCCAAACCAGACAATTATACATGTATGTGCGGCCTAAAGGAAAGCAATACTTCAACTTGCAGTGAATAGACTTTTGCGACTATATTCAATAAAATATGCAGCTGCCATGGACAGATCATACCAAATAAATATTTCAAGCAATCCGAGCCACACTGTAAATATTCACAAGTCATAAAATATAAAAATAAACTGCGCTTAGTCTACGGGTAAGGTGTATTTTTTTTAATCCCAATTTCAAATTGAAAAAGTTACTTTTGCTATGCAGAAGGGTGAGGGGTTGTTTTTGCTTTGTTAAAGACACTATCAGTGATTCACCCGAAAGGGTTAAAATTGAAGGACAAATCTCTACAATTCCTATAAGTATTTTTGTTTTCAAATTAAAAATTGAGAGAAAAGGAAAAAACAGCAATATTCAAAGATATGAACCTCCATTCAATTACGTGTCCGTTCGGACAATTATGACTAAAATAACCGATTTTGTCTTTATTAGGCTGCGTTTGGTTTTATCACTTGCAGGGTATGTTAGAATACCAATACTAGTTCCAGACATGCAAAAATCTGATTTTTGATGATTATTTTGTTTTTCTGATTTATCAAATCACTGATAGTGCCTTTAATACAATTTTTTATCACATGTTTTTCAAGCCATGTTGACAACGTGGGTAATCAAGCTAACTGCCACACAGTATTATGGTACAAATGTACATGATTAAAAAATACAGTAATAGCCATGATGAAACAGCTAGCCGGATAGATGAGGTCACATCAATACAAACCAGTAATTTAATTGTTGGCATCACTAGTGGACGGAGTTCACACACGGAAGATTTTACTATCAGCTGGCAGAATAAAATGCTACAATAATATTTGAACATGAATTTCACCTTCAACATGCAGGTTTTAAAAAAAAATTATGCATCAGAACTCATGTTGTGTCAGCCCATTCAGTTTTAAGCAAATCCTTCATTACAATACAACATTAGAGCTAAGACTAACTGGTTTACTAGTCTCTCCAGTGGATTAATTACAATGTTCAAAAATATGGCATGTTTTACGATAGAGGGGTCCAAATCTTCACGATTTTACATAAAATGTGTAATTTCAAGTATCTGATGTAATTTTGGGGCATTTTACCAGTTTTAATTGGAAAGTTCTGAGCCAAGACACACTCCAAAGTAAATTTGGGCAAAGAAATGTAATTTTTAACCTTTCTTACTGCAAACGTTACATATTTTGATGATTTTTTACCTACTTTTTGTGAGAGGATTTGAATTTTTGATAGATATGTTATGTATTTTAGTTCACTTATTCATATCAAGAGAGTTTTCAAACTATCCTGTTTTCAGATAAATTTTTGCAAACAAAATACTGTTTTTCAGGCGAATGTTACATTTGATGGACAAAAATGGGAAAATTGTGTCCATCAAAAAGTGTAACATTGACCTCTCAAAAAGTCTCATATCTTGAAAACTACTTATTGCAGGCAACTCAAATTTCTACCAGATTTTGCTTTTGTGAATTTCATGAGTTTAAATAGGTAAAAACAACTGATAAAGTGGCCAAACAAAAATTATACTGAAAAATGTGTTTTCTACATAAGGCCAAACTACTGGACCCCTCTCTCGTGAAACATGCCATATGCAAATGAATCATTAATATCCATTATTAATATGATATGAAACAATACAGAACCCAGTATGTTGTATCACCCTACCAAGTCTCTCTTGCTGCTTTAGAGTGGTAGAGTGGAACACTTTTCAAGAAACGTGCAAATGAGCTCACACAAAACTACACAGCACCAGAAAAGCTCTAACACCCTTCTAGTTTTGAAGTAAATCCATTGTTACATTTCACTGATAGAGCACAAACAAACCTACTCTATTGAAGCCTGTATAAAAGATTCTAGTCACCGACACTAGTCATCGACGGCAATTCGCGCATGTGTAGTACATTCCTATATATATGCAAATAACCATAAGACTCTACTCTCGGCTATCTATAGCGAGCGCTGGATCAAGCCACGGCTGACTGACCTAAGTTTAAATGAACCTTGTTGCAGTATACACACAACCGAATGCAGTAAATCTGTGTGTACATTGTACGTGTCATGCAAACCATGCTTGACCGCACCGCAACTGACCCTTCTTAGTCAAAACATGGTTCCGCGCATATAATTATGACAGCAATCAATACTCCCATTGCATTTCCCAATACGTGGATCCTGGGTTTCCTACTGGAAATCATTTTTTACCGAAATTCCTATCCCACAATGCACCAACGATGTACGAGTAGATATGCATCACTCCATGCACGCTCGCGGTTTAGTGCGCCTCCTTTAAACTACGCGCACATTTTATGGCGCAAAAATTACAAGGCAATCAAAGAGTACTCGTTACTGGTAAAATTTATGTACAGCAAACGGTTTTCGCACAGTTATGACAGAAAAATGACCGTATGACACAAAACACCATAGAATATATATATGCGCTATTTATTTTATCTACTTGTACATCATTGGTGCATTGTGAGATAGGAATTTCGGTAAAAAATGATTTTCGGTAGGAAACCCAGGATCCACGCATTCAAACTTGGTTCCACTGCCGAAAAATAGCCATGCATATTTGCAATGTCAGCATAGTAAACCTTCATGTCACCCTGCATAGATGAGACAATGTGTTCAGAATTGACCAAGTGACACCGACACAAATAGTACATCTCACTAGTCACATTATATCGCGCATAATATATGATTATTTAGGAGTACTTTTTCAACCCCCAATTTCTGGGATTGACTCATGGCGCAACTTTACTAACACAAAAACGACACAAAAATTCACCAACTTGTACACAAATTTGATCTACCCAAACAAGTCAAAATATTTAAAATTTGCTTAACTTAAAAGTGATAGTTAAGTCTGTAGAATACTCAGAAGTTATTTCTTCCAACTGAAAAATTGTCAGAGAAAGAAGAAAATGACAGTGTTCAAAGATATGATTCGCCATTCAACTAGATGTGTTGTAGTGTCCGTACAAACAGTAATGATTAAAAGATCTGATTTTGTCTTTATTAGATTGCTCTTGGTCTTATAACTTGTAGGTTATGTTAGGATACCTACATGTATACTTGTTACAGACATGAAAAATCCAATTTTGATGATAGTTCTGATTTTGTGATTTAGCAAAATCACTGATAGTGCCTTTAAGGAGGCTGTTAAGTCAGGAATTTAGTCAAATGGCCAGTTTTTATTTTTTTTCATGTTTAATGGCATTAACATGTTTTCTTTCCATATATTTTAACAGAATCTATATATATTTATTTTTTCCTCGTATTTTGTTCATTTTACTTTTACTATGTTACACATTTTTTACCAAAAACAATCACATGGGCTGAATTGCAAAAGGGCGGGTAATTTCGCGTACTACGCAATACGCATCTGTGCTATTCGGCGCGCGCGATGTAATGAGCGCATCAGAAACGCCTTGATGCATCGATTCGATATGACGCATGCCCATGGTAACTTGTATGCAATTGTAAAATGGTTGCCCACGTGAGATGCTTTTGCAAACAGAATGGGATTTTAATTTCACGATTTGAGCCTTATAAATTGTTGAATTTTGATCATAAGTATCCAGATGATGTAATTTGACCTGGTGCAGAAGCAGTGTGAAGAATAAGAGATGAAACGCTTGTGTTTTGGAATAAGGCCATATTTTGTAGCGAAACGGGACAATATTTGGACAAAATGGCGATTTTCTCTGTGTTCACTTTCGGCGATAATTCGTGATTTTCGGTTCCCAGTTACTCGAAATCCATAACAGCAACAGGTAAGAAATGAAATGCATCGTATAGAGCATATCAAAATCTAGGGTCGGTATTTTTTAGTTTCTCATTTTTGGTTAAAAATCGTGATTTATGTCAACCTTTGTACAATCTTGGCGTTGTTCCAAATTGAAACACGCGGATTTTGGCCTTTTTTGGCAAATAATTTGATAAATAGTGCAGAATTTGAAAAAAGGGGAAATACCGACCCTAGAACTAGGATTCTGGAATACAAAAACGAACAAGGCACATTTTTATAACATTTCTATATTTTTTTATAGGGAACCCAAAAAAATGAGTGAAAATCACCATTTTTTATGATTTTCTCAAAAAATACGTATTTTGGGGAAAGAATATTATCATATTTATATTCCTTGTGTCATTTCCTTCTCAAATATGTATACTTTTATATATGTTGGAACAATAATTAAGATACGGCAAAAACAGTTCCTTTGAATGCCTGACTTAACAGCCACCTTAACAAATATGTTTATAAATGTGCATAAATGGTGTTTCACCATATGTCATTTGATAGCTATGCTTTAATACAGAAACCAGCCTGATGTAGAAAAATTTGATTAAAATTAGAGATAAGCACTCGTCTAAAGTAACACAACTTGAGCACCCAAAGATGGCTTGTTTATAAGTTTTAATTTTACCAAAATAGGCTCAGATGTGTGATGTACCAGTGAGCTGACACAATCCAACAGGATGTATTATATCAATATATTACCATGTGTGAAAATTTTGCCACTAAAATATCAGGATCACCGCTATAGCACGCAGTACAAGCTTAACCAGATAGCATAAGTAAACACACGCAAGCATGTACCATGTGTACTGTAACACGGTCTGGAACACAGCTTCTATTTCAACTTATTTTTTGTAAGGCTTCAAATTATGAAAATTGTTTTTTTTTTCCCCCTTTTTTTTTTTCTCGTCTGATTCTATTTATTTGTTCTTTGTCTTGCCCTGCCTGCAATCGGCATGGATTGCAGTTGATCTTGGCTTTGTATGTTGTTTTTCTTTATGGTTAATAAAGATGATTTAATAAAATTGCACTAGTGACTTTATTGGTTAAATCCTAAAAAGATCTCCTCTTCCCATTCTTGAAATAGTGTTCTTGCAAAATTAACTAATACTTAAACTAAGTGCAAAATACATCACATCTGCTTGTTTGAAATTCTATCCCAGTGATTACAATGTATATCCAAAATGTCTGAATATTTTAATAAGATAAGGTCAACTGCCTAGTATATTTGAGCCAAATTTTTGCTTTATTAAAACTGTTCAATGATGCAGTAAATTCAATGATATCAGAAAGTAGCGGATTTTTGTGATCTACATGTAATTATACTCTAAAGTCAAGGTGAACACTGGCAGGTATATCATAAAGAAATTTTATAATTCTAGGAAAATTATGTTTGTGGAAAGATGTAGTTGGGATCACCGTGACACATAATGATGTTTCACATACTGATGTTTTACATACAATACCCTTTCATAAATTGTGTGATGAGCAGAAAATACTAGAAAGTTAACCCACTGAGCACTACCTGCCTATTATTGGCATCTAAGTGCTAATTTGATTGGTTACTTCCAAAGGACTATCATAAAATTAGCAAATCAAAGCTGCTGTAAGAAGAATAGTATGGTTTACAGTGTGATATAGAAGCACTATTATGATTGGTTACTCAGAGGGCTGTCTCATGTTGTGTCCTGTAATGAGCCAATCAGACAGACTGTATTATAGGTGGTAGTTTTTAGGAAGGTTTAAAGGGACATGCATGTAATAATAGTAGTAGTAGTAAATCCAAAGTTTTAAATCCGGTTTTGTCCCTGCTGATGAGGGTGGCCGGATTCCCCTCACACTCGCAGCAACCGCCCTTACTCCCTCCTTCCACTTCACCCGATTCGTTCCATCCTCAACCCAACCCTACTACTCTCCTCCTCCACTTGCTTCTTCCAAGTCTTCTTCCAAATACCATTTGAAAATGACAAACAAAATTATGAAATATGGTAAAAATAATTTGGTAAAATTGATTAAATTTATTTTAAAACGTGGACAAGTGTAAAATAAAATGAATCTGTAAAACTAAAAATTCAGTATTAAATTAATCTATGAACAGAATACATGCAAACAGTTTACATTTAATATTTATATTTTGAGGCAATTCTGATAATCAAACTAATATAATAAGATATAAGATAACTATTTAAAAGTAAGTGCATTATTTGTTTGATAACAGTACTGCACCAAGTAAAGAGAAATGAATAGCTTGCGGGGAATAGCTAGATAATGGTTAGTGTAAATATCAAATTTCTATTAATTTGATCAGCGACAGAAACACCATCCAATCCCAAATTATATTATCATTAAGTAAACGGCTGGCACAGGGAAATACAACGTCTTGTATTTACTGCAATTCATCAGCTGAGCAGAAAAGTGACCAGCTGTGTTAGTGAGTTGTGTTGTTACAAATCTCTTTATATGCATGTGTGCAGTGATAATGGTGATGAGTCATACATGTAGCGTCCCTGAATGCATTTTCCACGTAATAAACTTGCCACCACCAGATTTGCCTACGTGGTTCCACGTTCCAAACGATAATGTATGGAAATTAAAACCGTCCGCGTATGCACCTCTACTTAATATGAAACTTTTTTCATTGTAATGGAAAATCCTGCCGTATAATTAATTTGTTTGAAATTGTGAAAATCAACCCTTTTTTTTTGTAAAATCATGATTGTGTGGCTGTTCCCTGTTGACCAAGCACACATAGGTTATGGTTTGCCCTTAAATGAATTTCTGGGAAAGTCTCTTATCATCTTCAAATATGCTGGTTTGGGGTCAAAGCCCTTAGATCTTCACAGATGGTGGTTTCATCAATCCTATAATGCTTGCAAGATGCCTATACTGTACTAAACACATGCCAGTACTTTATAGAGATTACGTGTTCCAGAAGTTTTAAGAAGCATAAGACCTTCATGGACTAAAAATTCAGTAAGTACAAATAGCACTTTGTGGCTAAGTGATGTACAAGTTGGGATTTTTTATGTGTTACGAATAGGATTTTTTTTTTAATTTTTTAAAGACACAGTAGCATACACTGTTATCTCGGGTTATGCTACTGATGGTTTTAAAAATCATACTCACCAAATGGACCTCCGAAATGAACAGGTGGAGGGGGGGGGGGCGTTTTACTCCCAAGAGCTTTGATACTAGGAAGAATACCTGACAAGGCAAACTAAATCAGCCCTTTTTTGCCTGTTCACTGGTGAAATTTTCACCAACTGGCAAATTCTGCCTCAAAACTGGATTTTCCCCCTTTGACAGGTGACCCCTGTTATGCCCCTGGGGACACATGACCTTATTGAGGGAAATTTTGGAATTTTCCCATTGTAAGATTGACTCAAACACCCTCTGTAGCTTCAAGCCATTGTAATCCTTCTTTACATTCAGGTATAATTCTTTGCTATAAAAGTAATGGATGTTCTCCTATTAAATATGCTACTAACCACTTTCGATTTATTAAGGAACATTATGGAAAATATTGCATCACCTTCTTAGGTGTATAATCCGGGGGATGGGATATATCCCCCCATATTTTTGATGATGGGGCTGGTCAAGACGATCATCCCCCCCCCCCCCAATGTTGACTCCATTCATGTGTTTTTTTGACCCAAAATAGCCTCATATTTACCATAATATTTAAAATGGTAAAATTTCCGCATGCTTCGCGTGCATTTTGTTTTAATTACAATCATATTTAATGATTTTAGCTTCTAAATACCATTTTTTTAGCACACGTTGCATTCACATGTGTTGTAATGGATCTTTTAAGCAAACCCCCATTTCATTCATACTGTCATCAACCCCATCCCCCCCCAATGTCAAAAGAATTTACGCCACTGGATCACCCTTACTGTAGCCTGTAGGGTATGTTTTATTGACATTTTAACTAAGCTGCATGCAGCTGACGTGATTTGCATTTGTCTGATTTTTTTTGCTCTGACATTGCATTATCACCGTTGTGAATTACGCCTGCACGACCTGCATTGATCTGCGGCATGAAAATGACCACATTTTGATGACAATTTCACCTGGTATTGAAGTGCATGCCTGTATATCTCCCAAAAAGGGCCGACATTGGGTATTCCATCAATTTTCCTTACCACCCCAAGGAGAGTTCATAAGTGAACAATTTTTACATCAAAATAGAAAGAAATACCTAGGTTACGTGGAAAAGATAACAGGTTAATCAGCAAATCTTTATTGGACATTACTGAATGAAGGCATGGTTTCTAATAAAAATTCCTTTAAAAAGGAAAGGGCGAGTCAAGGGGAGATATCCATGTAAAAGGTTGGGAAGGGAGTTTTTTTGCAAGTTACTTAATGTGATTTTTTTTTTGCAGCATCTTAGCCGAGGCATACATGAACTTAAATATTTAACACAGTGATATGAGCTTCATATCCCTCTTCCATTTAACGATTTTTTAAAAAGGAACAATGGACCAATCAACATACTATAGAACATAGTACACCTTATTCGGGAAAACAGTCAACCCTATACTTACCCACCACAAGATGGACCACTGCGACTCCCAGCATAACTGGAAGAAGCACTTCCAGATATTTTGCATCTGACAGGACGTAAAGTATCTTACAGGATTCGGCACACGTACCAACGTGACCAATAACATTTTGTTTTAAATATATAAAGCCCTTCCCAAAATTAAACTCCCACGTTCTTAAATTTTACTTCTGTCACCCAAAGACTTAAATTTTCAAAATGTTTTTCAAAAATGTTCATCCACGCCATTGCACACTATTTTCAATTCATATACACACTTAGAACATTCGTTACTTCATGACACCTTACCTGTCATTCCACCGGTTGAAATCGTAAATATCACTTTTATAAGAATGTGGGCAATTGCAATCTATCTATACTACTAAAAACTGAGATCAAAGGTCATACTCCTCGATGTAAAGGTCAACTTACAAATCACGTTTTTTAGTCTCTCACAGCCAAATGGATTCAAATATTGTTGCAAAACTTTACAGATGGGGTTTTGGATGAGCCGGCTCTAGCCAATGCAAACTTTATATCCTTATATCGGGCATCCCCCCTTTAAGCTCCGTTAATTCATGCACTCATACATTTAAAGACGCTTTACCAGCAAATCACTGGTAAAAATTACAAATAAAAATAATTCGTGACAACATATACTAAGTTCATAATTTTTCGTCAATATTTCGTTTTTCACGCTGTAACCCAATGGCGATGTCTAATTTGGGGATTTCTTGGCCGCACTCCCGTTTCCTGTTACGCCCTCTATTATTCAGTTTTTTGTTTTAGTGTTCCCGTCGTGTTTTTTTTCGCACACCGCTCAGACATAATCATGTGTGGAAGTGTGGTCGCTTGGATGTTTCTACTCTTAACATGAATTTCTTTTTTGTAATGTACGTTCATGTTTTCCGCTGCTATCTTATTGAGCTCATAATCATATGACGTAAAATTGCAAAAAACAACAACATTTTTAAAAAGACTTTTCTTGTTTTGTTGTTGTTTTTAAAGGATATAAACGGCACGAATATTTTTCTGCAACACTGCTATTTGAAAATAGGTCAAAACCCAAGCGAATAGAGGCGGGTACCCGTAGGCTACCCTCGCCCAAAAACGTTTCTTCAGGCTTTCAACACGATATACTGGATGGCCTTGCTGAGATATCTTGGATAAAAAAGATAAGAGGGTTGATTGATTGAACTTGATTAGTTTATTTGTAGCTATTCAACAGAAGCATATTGTAGAATAAGGGATCTTTGGGTGACAAAACAATTGGAGTTGGCTAACGATATGATTCCCCTCCCCTTGTTTAAAAATGACTTGGTTTTTACTTTTATAAACCCAACAATACCAAAATAATGTGGGGTAGTAAAAGTTTGAAAGATTGTTTGTTAGTTTTTGTTTTTAGTTTTTTTGTGTGTGGCTGGTTTTTGTTCTTGTTTTTTGTTTTACAAGATTTTCAATCCAGAGCCTAATATTAATAACATCATAGGTTTTTGTGGGGAAATTTCATCAAAGCGTATCTTGTTTTGGTTTCTTGGCAATGAGTAATTCCAACAGGAAGCCTTCATAACAATAAAAAAATTCTAGCTTCAATTTGGGTAGACGTTTCATAAGTCTCAAGTATGCAAATGAGGTATTGATATTTTCCTTCAACACTACTGCCACAACATTACAGTGCATGACAGAATCATTGTAATACCTCCTTTGCATCTTGGGACTGCGATATGAAATGTTTACCATCTTTGGAGGGGAGGATTATCTAACAGACCATTGCGCGGCATTGCTACATAGCCTTGCACTACAGTGCCAGTCAACCTTGATTTATCCCATCCAATGACTGCCAATCGTGTTGTAACATTTCAGCAATTCAAATGCACTTAAATTTGATAATGCCAACCAATCCATCACGGCAAAGTGAGGGGAATGCTAGCACGTGTCACCTAATGGTATGGTATGTTTTTTTAATGTGAGCAGACTCACTCCGATTTTGAGTCTTGTGGGTAATGAACATGAAGATATCCTAATTCAAAAGCCATTAGGCAACCTGAAAACACCTTCCCAATGGAAGAATTTATCTACCTTGTGTGTGGAAATTTTGTGGGTACTTTAATCAGAGGAGCCACACCCAACTTTCGTTTACGTTTGGGAAGGGGTGAAGGCACACATTTTTTGCGTTTTGGAACTTGATTTTTGACAATTTTTAATTTGTGGAACTCAATTGTGGGGCAAGTAAGGACGTGGAGTAAGGAAATGAAATTTTCACAATTTCTTTGTATATGGATCTAAAATTATGGAGTTTTGGAGCAAATAGAGGTCTTAGAACTGGAACATACTCTAAAATGAGGATCTAACAAACTGCAGTTGAGGTATGCACTTGACCACGAAAATAAGGTCAAAAGCCACAACATTAAATTGACCAAGCATATAACTTGTGCCAAGTTATGCTTATCTGTCAACGAGCTTTCCTCCCCCAATCATTGCCACATAAGTGTTATAAAAGGAGATTTAAAATTTCAATATTCTCCATTCAAAATATTGACTTTGCCTGGAGTGGTTCTTTGTTAGAAGGCCATTACAATTATTGCTACCGTCTATCAAATATCGCTTCCTGTCAAAAAATTAAGTTTAGATTTGCAGATTTACAGTTGACATAAACAGTACTTAGTTTACCAGTCTTATAGAAAGTAGTTGTTTCATTGAGAATGACTCCTTAAATCACAATTTCATTTTGTTTTCAATCTTGTAACATTTTGAATTTAATTGTGGTTTTGGGGGTTTATTGCCATTTGGTATAATCCAATTGGTCTAAAGCCATTGGGCTGACTCATTCGTCTTCTAAACCCATAGTGTCAATATTCACCACTTTGTCTAATAACCATGGAGTCTATCATCCAAATTTAAGTAACAGTCAGGAATATAAATCCATTTGGTCTAATGACCCATCGAGTCCATTTGGGCCTACTACCATGTGGTCTTAATAACCAAAACCACATTTGGTCCATCTAGTCTAATATCCATTTAATCTAATACCCATTGCGGTCTAATAGCCATCTGGTCTAATATCATCTGGGTTCTAATGTCCATTGGTCTAATGTCAATCTGGTATAATATTCTTCTTGTCTAAGATCCTATTTGGTCTTATATCCATTTGGATGTTAATACCCAAATAATTAATCTTAAAATTGATTTAAATATTAGACCAAATGGGCATTAGAACAAAGATATTAGACAATGGTGGCGTTAGACCAGATGGATATTAGACAAAGGGAATATTAGGCCTGATGGGTATTAAACCAATTGGACATAGACCAAATTCGGTTATAGACGATATGGATATTAAACGATATGAGATTTAGACCAGATGAACATTAGACTACATGGATGTTAGAATAATGGTTAGTAGCAAAATGGTATTAGACCAATTGGAGTTTAAAAAATGGCCATTAGACCAATGGGATTAGGGGAAAACCCAAATGGCAAATCCACCCGTTTGGGTAGGGTTTCATTAAAAGTCCCAAATAGGCAAATGAGCTTTTTGAATAGCATCTCACACTCTACAGCACCGCGCCCTGCACATAACACAGCATTTGTTAAGGAATAACCCAAACATGTGCTGATCTTGAGTTTGGTGTTCATCGGGGGAATATGGATTGCATAAAGTCTAGATAGAACACTTGTACCATAATTTGGACTGACCGACACACACACATGTATGCACATGCAGGCACACACTACTCTTATCACATTCACATCCACAGCATGCACACATCACATATACACCGTAATTAGCAACTAAAGCTGACACACAAGCAAAGACACATGGCACACATAAAGCAGATAAAACACACACACCACACATGCACTGTTGAAATGGGTATCACTTCGAAAAAAATCAGAGCCATTTTTAAAGCATAAAGGGCAAAACGTAAAACTTTGTCCGGGAAATAGCTTTATGCATGATGTCCCCTCCTTCATTATTAGCATAATATTCCCATAGAGACAACAGATTCCCAGAAATATTCATTTTCTTTGCAAATGTATTAAAATAACAAATTGCTGGTACGTACAAGGTCATTTGCCTATCTGCCTTTTCTTTGTTAGGTTTTTGTTTACAGACTTTTGCTTGTGTTGCAATCCATGGTGATGAACTAAGCATGATGAATTTTGCATTTTGTATCCTAGATGCAATTGCAAGCAGCTGCTCTTTTATTCACATAACAGTGAAAGTCAGGTCATTTTCTTTGAGGGCCCTGCTACTGTTATCCTGGTAAACCATAACTACCTGTCCCAGGGCCGAGTTGTCCGCGGCTAAACCCGGTCCACCCCATCCTTTTCGAGAGTGAGGGTAGCTGGTTACCTGGTAGAATGAAAAAAGAATATCTACCTACAAGATGCTTAAGCTCTGGAAGCTAATTGCGGCCATCTAGCACTGCTGGCTTGCATGGTGGGGCGTGGTTGCCCAAAGGCTAGCCCACCGCACGAAAACTGTGGATTGACGTCAGTAAGGGCATTCCGTCAATTATCTTTTGCGCCAATAAATCCTCCTCACACAGCATTAATTGCTGAGTGATGTGTAATCCGCACCACCCGTAACGGTGACAAAACCAACCCGTATTTAAAACTTTGTTATAACTAACTAACAACAGTAAATTTATGAAGGAACAAAACTTGTTGTTGCAACGTAAAGACTGGCATTAGAAATATGTCATTTTGATAATACCATGAAGCAAAATTTACTCTATTATCTTATTTGATCATCCTGTTGTACGAAAAGTGGTCACCCCCCTTCCCAACTGACATTGATAAAACCAAAATGCACATCCTTACAATTTAACAGTGCTTGGTTATTAAGTCAACGCAGACCAGGAGCAAAAAATCTGGAAAAAAATGGCTTCCCGGCCATTTAATTTCCCGAATACTGATCCGCTTTTTCAGGACTGGAGTCCCTAGGATGCAAAGGTCTGGGACCATAGGGGAAAATCACTTCACATGCAAAAGGTGCTTTCAGGAATGACTGTGAAATACTGGCTGCTATTAATTGAATTTTTCTGGTGGTACACACACATGTACATTTATACTTCCTAATCTCCTGCGACTTTGCCCTAAAGAAGATTGAGCATTTGATGTCATCTGAGCTGTTTGGCCTAACCACTAAATCCTTTTCGGCTCACTTGGGACGTCATGGACGCGACTCTAATATCACTCGAGTGTTTCAGTTTGTGCTCCTTTATTTGCGTGTGTAATCCTGTAAATTGGTACATTTCTAGGTGCAAAACCTAAAATGCAGAGATGTTACCCTTTAATTTGGGATCAAAAAGTATGTGTCAAATTTACCTCTGCTGAGAAAAAATAAAAATATTTTGGAATTTTAGTCATTAAAAACCGGCAACTGTGATACAAATATTTGATTGTATCTCAAAAAATGTACACTGATCCTGGTATAAGCAGTATCTGTCAAGAATAATTGTTGAACTTAATGTTAAAAATAGTGCAAATCCTTGAAATGCACGCCAAATTAAAGATTATCATCTCAAATATTTGGATATTGTGCCATCAAGTATTTGCCAGGCCTATCTGATAAAATGATACCGTCATCTTCGAAACAAAGCATCAGTAATTTTCCTCATTTGTATGGAAATCAAACTGCCCATCTTAAGTACTACCTTCCTGTCCATTGATAGGATGTACACTGTCAGTGGCCATTCGTTGTTTTGACAGTCTGTCTTATCTGAGGATCAAGAAAAGGTCGAATATAGAATGCCAAACAGAAAATTTTTTCTCATGTTCATCTTAAAGTAATGAAGGTAGTGATGGCGAGGCATAATGTATCATGTACTGACTTCAGCGTCATAGGCAAGCACAAGGCACACTGCAAATAAAGGTGGCACTTGGTATATCGCGCATCACCACTTCGTACTTCAGATGAGACAAAGTATAGTGGAAAGACCGTTAAGTGGAAAGATGCACTATAAGACTATTTAAAAAGAAAGTGGTTAGATTTGATGAGGATAACCTTGCTTATTGGTTTTTTCTTCTGGTCGACACTCTCTCTATGATAACTTTAAACAAACAAAAACAAAAATAAACCGTTGATGCCATTATTTTAAGTGCAAGAAACAAGAGCAGAGGCATGTTCATTATGACGAGACTGTCCTCATGCAGTTTTAAAAAAAAAAATCAAACAACCTGTCAATTCAGCAAACATAATGCAACTTGACAAGCGCATGTGCATGATTGCATAACACAGTAATTGCAAGCATAACCTCAAATAATGTAAATTAGACAGGGCAGGGAACCTATGAACAAAAATTGTGGAAATTTGCTGCATTTTTTTTAGAAGGACATTGCTACAAACTAATAAAATTAATATGCTTAGAACCCAAGAAAAGAATAAAACTCCTTTAACAATTTCATGTGTGATGATAAAATGGGGATAATTTAATACTAGACTGTGTTTTACCGTCACAGACATACTTGTTGCATGGACAATGGCATTGTAGAAATAAACATTAAAGGCATTAATATTTGTATAATCTTTCTTAACCATATTTTCTATTTGCCCTTCATTAAAGTGTTTGCAAAAATCTCAATAGAGGCGTGTGAGTTTTCATCAACCTGACTTTAAGCCCCGTTTTTTTGTACTCATACACTGTCTACACTGAACACTGTTTGATAAATACAATATGTACAATGTTATTGACAGACAACCATTCCAATCATCATCATTACAGATCATTAGCAGATTTCCATTGTTCTCGCTATCAAGGTTTTTTATTCATCTCGCACAAATTAACAACAAGATTGAGATGATCTAATTACAGAGATGTTATTTGTAATTGTGATCTGTTTGTATCACGACACTCACCATATTGTGATATTCTCATGAATATAGATGATTAAATTGCTGTTGTGAGCTCATCATTTTGCATTGTTCAACACGCGTGGCACGGTCCCATATTGTACTGTACAAATATGGCATAGCTTGATCAAATTTCTATTTCTCTGGCAGTATGTTTTTGTTCTGTCTAGTAAAGAAAATTATGCATTTTTTGAGCATATATTTTTACTGGATTGTATAAAAACCCTTCATTGAGCGCTATAGAGATATACACTTGTAAAATAAAATTGTAATTTTTAACATCTTTCAAACTTTATAACTCTTAATCTAATTATAAATACAATCATTTTGGGTTTTATTTAATTCTATACGGCCCATATTTTAAAAACAAGGTAAAATTAAGCCCCTTCTTGATTATTCGTGAACTGAGCTCCAATGCTGATTTGATGGGTTACTCACATTGGCTAATTTAATATAATTAATTGATTAGTTCGCAGAATGTATGATGCCATTAGCAAATTACTGAAAGTGAGTATAAGAAGGCCTATTTTGAGAGGTTACTCAATTGGGTAAAGACATGTTATAAATATCATGCTATGAGCTGCCAATCAGGATACTCGATCAGTATTAAATTGTATGACATTGGTATTCTTCATACTGTCGCTTAAATTCGTTAGTTGCTAGTACAACCAAAGAAAGAACCACACTGCAGGGCATCCCAACTGGTCAAGCCTCACCCCCTCCCACATGTTTGTGGACCGTCAGCATAGCTGGCAGGACCACTTTGCATCCGGTGTGTTTGTGTGGTATGTATATGTGTATGTGTCCACTAAATGTTTAGTTTTTATGGAGCCGGGCCCACAGCTTATTTCTTTTGAATATATTGACGCAAAAGCCGAGAACCCGCAAAATTCTAATTCAATTTTGTTTTTGGCCATTCATTTTCATGTTGTAGTGATTTTAGGCAAATCAACATGTTACAGAATGGTTAATCACAAATCAACCAATGCTTCTGCATATTTTTATCATGCAAGGGTGCTTTAAACCCTGTGCATTCCTGCCGGAACTTAAACTGGGGCCATCTTGCACTAAGCATATTTTAAACCAGTGGAACCATGCTCTTGTTTATCATGCAGATTGCAATATATGACGGATGGATGGTTGTGTTGGTCAGTCTGACAGGAGCACTATCTTCTAGCTTTATCCACATATTGACTCCTTCTTTACCAACTTGGTATAGTCCATGGTGTTAACTGGCAAGTGGCTGTACAGTTTGGTTACGGAATACATCCTCCAAATAAACATTATAAATTAGTTAATTTCAGATAGTCCCTCCCTGATCCTCACTATTTCAATTCATAGGCTTATGGGAGTGAGACATAGGCTTTGGAATTCGATTGAATTTGTATATATGAATATTACACTGTTAGCATGCAATTAATGAATATTTAACTATTGATTAGCATATTTCATTCTACTTTCTTATTTCCTCAATGCACTGACCTGATCAGAATTCATGGATATGTGATAATGAATATTATAATTCTTTGCCCACATTAATCAGCAATACATCTGTTACAAGATTGGGGTCTAACAATCCTCACCTTTAATGAGCTTCTTAAACGAGTATATATCCATATTCGGTGCAATATTGACAGGGGATTAATTTAGATATTATTATTATTATTTATTAATTGTGTGCATGGCAAAGACAAAGCATCTATAAGAAAAGGATCATGGTTGTATTTTTTTATCAGGTCTAAGCTAATCTGGTGTCAATAATATAAAATAGATGAATCTTAGAAGACACCCTCATAAACCGCTTTGGCAAATACTGTTAATGCACCATATGAATACAATTGGACTAATTTTAGACATGTGTTTATAACTGATAATGGGTGAGTGTTTCATAGGTCCCATTTTAATTAACCTGAATAAATTGAAGGCAAACGATGTGACCGTGTCTACAAGTCCTACATGTATGAGTTGTGTCATGCTTTGCAGATCGACCAAGGATTCTTTTCTTTCCTTTGTGTGTTATGTGTATGTGTCTGGTTGTGTGTTTGTCTGCGTAAATGTATATGATGTGTATTCTTTTTTTGAAAAAACATTAAAGAAGCACCTCCGATTTGAAGTATCAACAAACAGGTGTATAATTCTGTTTCAAAGAACCTAAAAACATATTATCTGCACTAGGATCAGCGATTTAAAAGACACATCAGTGATTTGCTAAATCAGCAAATCGAAAATATCAAAAATCAGATTTTAGCATGTATGTAACAAGTACAGGTATCCTACAATACCCTGCAAATGAATAAGACCAGAAGCAACCTAATAAGGACAGATCAAAGATTTTTATGTCATTTTACTGTCCGAGACGGACACTTATACAACACGTAATTGAATGAGACTCGTATCTGGACACTGCTGTTTTCTCTTCCTTTTCTGGTTAATTCTATCTACGGCTTTAAAAGTACTTATGAGACATTCGACACACTTATCCTTCACTTGGAAGCTATTCCTAGCAAATTTCACAATTTTTTAAATCACTGATAGTGTCTTTAAGCATAGAATCGCAACCTTACACTCACCAACAGACAACCACACCCCATTTTCTGTCAACAACCGCCATTTGACTACAATGCGCAATATTGTCCAAGTACTTATTTGAGGCCATTTCCACCACCAGAAGTAATTTTTTTACATGGGATATTTGTATGGGAAGTTTTACATCAACCAAAATGTATCCCATTGTATTTTCAAATGAATGTCTGAACAAATAAGTACTCACAAACCTTCGCTGTACTACAGTTTTGACTTATGATGCCTAGAAACTTGCTGGCTGACAGAAAACAGGTTTTAGTCCTTTTCATTCAAAACATTTTTGGCAGTTTGGCCCGAACTTGTGGCACTTTTTCATAATTTGTTTAAATTCATTTTGCATATATCTTATGAAACATTTTTTACACAACTGATGTTTTTTGGAATTCAAGAACTATCACTTTCAAGATAATGCCAGTTGTATAATTCCGCAAGTTGGGCAGTTTACATGGCATGGTAATTACAACCCTTTTTTTAGCCTCAAATACGGTTTAATTGTGGTGCCATGTTTTACTGGCCCAACTGATTATCTTCAACACACACCAAAACAAGTGCTTGTTGTAACCAATAATATGGTAGTAACCACGTTTGTTTTTACATAGACGAACTTTGATTAAAATTGATAAAAATTACACTTTTATGCCAAAATTGACAAAATCACTCAATCGTCCATTTTAATGCTGGCCTGTGATGTTCAAAGGGGCATAGGTCAAAATCTGTAGGTCACAGGAAAGGTATTGTGATTTACTTTTTTATCATACATCCATCGCCATACATTGATATTACTTGTAATGTCAATAAAATCTTTTTTGAAAAAATATTCCATGCATTTTAAAAAAATAAAAATACTTTTTGGGGAAAAATGCGTCAAAATCAGTCAGGGTGAATTTTAATAACCTGTATTGGTTCCTAATACAACGCCCCTGGGGCGGTGATTTTTCCAAAAGGGAGGGCGTTTATTACAGTTAAAAAATGGAGTTAGTTAAAAATCCCGCAAAAATTCCATTACACTCGCTTATTTTCGCTGATTACCTTACTTAATACAAAATCAACAGCAGGGGACGCTGTTTTAGCAACCTTCCGAGGTCAAAGTTCCATACTAATTTAAACATTTTATTAAAACTGTGCACAACAGCGATTATGAAACGATTACGACAGTCTGGCCATTATTATCATGTGATTTTAAGGGAAGGCTGAACCCATTTTCTTGAATTGTTTTATCCAAAATCGTAGGGGGCATTTATTAGAGCAGGGGCGTTTATTAGGAACAACACGGAAGTAATCAAATGTGGCTATGGATGCAAATTAGGTGTTTTTATGTTTCTATGGAGAAGGGTTAGGGTTGTAGGATTTAGGCTGACCTCTTCAAATTGTATTCATTTTTGAAGTTATTTTGCCATGAAATGCGAAAAGTGTGATTGTATAGTTCATATTTTTTTAAGAGGTTCTCACACAATTTTTTTAGTAGGTTTTAGACCTTTTGTATTATTTTTCTGAAATAATGGAAAAGTAACTTGACCTTTCCTGATTGGTCTGAAAAATGGCCTCCAGATTGTATTCTTCAGATTTCAAGAACAACTAACTCAACTTTCGTGACAGCAGAGGTGGTCGAAAAAAACACATCTGCCTACTAGGTAAAGGGTACTACTTTTTATGACATATGTAGACAAAAATAAAATACACACCCCAATCAGCCAAGTTTTATAATGATTAAAAGCAATTTTGAAGAGTGGGTTGGTACGAGGTAAAACTGATTGAAATTATGTTTTAATGGTTGGCACCAGG
>JAMKCH010036161.1:0-38611 GCA_023653785.1 Ophioderma brevispina
AGGGTAGCTAATGGCGGATCCGGCCCCTACTTGACCGAAAATATAAATGCTTACTTACTAGGTAAACAAAAAAATCCGTCTGGTCTCATGATATTACAAAATTTCCCGCGCTACGCGCGTTAAGGGAATTCAGTGCAGACAAGCGGGCCTACCTTTGAATGAGTTTCGTTGTTGCCCTGATCATCACTATTGTTCTAATATAACCGTTATCGAAAAATCCACAGCGATTTGCGCCCCTCCATTGACTTTAACGGAGGAAAAATGGGTACTTTCAACAACAACAGATCACCAGTTTTGCGCTATGGTCTTTTCCTCGTACGAGAATTTACACTTCACGCGAAGACGCTCACTTCGTATCTGTGGGCCGTCATGTTTCTTTATTTTTTATGGCTACTGAGAATGAACATGAAATTACATATACTTTATTAAATGTTGGTCAATTCTAAGTTTGATAAGTTTCTTAAAATAATTTGTAAAATACTCTCGGATATTTGATTCCGTAACCCGGATTCGTAATTTTGAGCTGCGGGATTGGTAGGGAAAGAGCCGATTTATTTGGTGTGCCTGCAAATGTCATGTGGAAATCGGTGTCGAAAATGGTGTCTTTACCGCTTATTAATGTCCCTATCTGATTTATTAGTATGTTATTTTATGTGTAACATATATCTCTATTCTTTCCAGGCCTAGACTATCCTTTGCGAGCCACTTCAGAAATTTCAGATTTTTTTGAAATGTGCCAGTGGCCCTTTAAAGGTGCGTGTTTCCGATCGTCTTTGGGACCCCCTATTTTACCCTGAAGAGTTCGATTTTGATATCAGATGAAAGGCTGTATTTTCTCATAGTCGTTTCCTGAAATTTGAAGCCCCTCCAAAGCATTAATTCCCAAGAATATAACCAAAAACCGCCGTTTAGTGGTTAACCGCATATTAGCACAGTATTGAATAGGCTTTGCAACATGCTTATTGCGTCTATACCATCAAAACCGCAGTTTTGTTTCCCCGGTCTTGATTGGTGTAAGTGTACAAGTGACAGGCTCTCACATATCAAGTACGACAAAAAACACACAAAATCGGAAGCAAGCACTTTTAAGGTTATGGTTTAATCCGTTAATGATAAGGGTAGTCTATGAAGGAAAGATATCCGCGTTTATCTCTTCTCTTATCTCTACGTAATACTAGAACAGAACCCATAGTGTATTGGTACAGGAAACGGCAAAAGGTGGACGTCCCAGTGCTAGGTGATCCATCATACAAATTGTGCAGACAATATTTACTGAAAGTGCAGGATAAAAAGCAGCAGAACACAGATGACCAGTGGATCACAATAGGCTGCTGTCGGCTGTATCCAAGACTGATCTAAGTGTGGTCGTTTGGTCTGCAGATGATGATTTGACCAGTACCAATAAGAGTCCATAAGCTGCTTTGGAAAGGTGTGTGTGTTTGCATCTACAGTTCCTTGGAAAATATGAGTTTTCGATATAACTCTGTGGGTGCTCTGATGGCATTGAGAAAGATGTGGTCGTGCTGGCCACGGCAATGAGCTAGTTGGTCTTTGAAGATAGCCTGGGATGGTAACATCTATATATTTTTTGTTGTGTTTGTAAAAACATGGTGATACGAGCAACACATCTTCTTTGATGAAGTGTTGGCAGTGCCAGGGGACCTCTCATTTCTGTCACACTTGATGTTCTGAAATAATTTCCTGTGACGAAACGTACAGCTTTCCCTCTGAATCCTTTCCACCTGGTTGATGTGGTTTAGCTGGTATGGATCCCATACCGTGTGGGCATACTCAAGAATGGGTCGCACTAATGCCCTATAATGCCTTCTCTTTGATGTTTGAGAGCAACTATGGAGATTCCTTCTGGGCACCATGTTGAGGTTCTTATTTGGCTTTAGCAGTGATTTTCTGTATATGTGGTCCCCAGTTGAGATTTTGAGTCAGTTCTACCCAAGGATAATGTTGCTGGTCTACATGATGGAGAATTTCATTCACCACATCATAACATATCATGTGATGATGGCTCCTTCTTCTGGGTGACTTGAGACAGCACTTCTTGGGATTAAATGACATTAACCAACGGTGAGACCACTGCCTACGACTGTATCCAGTCATGTTGGAGGCATCGGCTCTTTTTGGTTTTTCCAATTATTTTAAACAAAACACCGGTCATCACAAATATTTAATTTGTGTCATCAATCCATCGCCGATGTCGTTTATATACAACAACACTCATGGGCCAAAACAAGTGCCCGGGGCACCCGATGCTAACATGGACGTTCGCACGACTGTTTCTCCATATCGACTACCACATCCTGTTGGGTGCTCGTTTGATAAGTTTTTGTCCATCCAAGATGAAACCTGACCACCCCCATAAAACTCAGCTTGTGGGAGGCGTTGGTGGGGCACGTGTCAAATCCTTAGAAAAATCTAACACCAGGCAGGTCTATTGTTTCTTACACTGTCGAGGCCTCTATCAGTTCTTCAGTTATATTAACATTGATTTTCACAGCTATGACCCTTATCTGGAAAGCCAGTTGAAAATTGCAAGTATGCTATGTGTTTCTGCATGTGGTCATGATGTTGGCAAAGATTATATTTTCAAGGAGCTTACAGTACACTGGTCAGGAATAACTGGGTCTGTAATTGCTGGGTCTGGACGTTTTAAACCTTCCTTTCTTAAGACAGCCACTGAATTGTCCTTGGTCCAATCTAATGGCACAGCACCACTGTCCAATGATTGTTGAAATATATCGCAACACCGTGCGATGGTTGAAGCATTCTCCTTCAGCATTCTAGTTTTGGAGAAGAATCGGGCCATTGGCTTTACTTGGATTAAGGCTGCTCAGCCTTTTGCGATCCCCCGCACTTGAACAAACATTCTTCCATCACAGGGTAAGGGACTTACTCCGGTATTTGGAATGGTGTTGTGTGTCTCCTGGTGACCACACTTTGTACTGCTTGACAGCACTTTCGCTAGCGTTTGCGTTGCCAGTGTTGTCCAGTGTACCTGCATCCATCTAGAGGTGACACACCAACCTTAGTTCCCTCTCTCTCTCTTTTTGGCGTTTGATGTAGCTGGCTTCCAAATTTCTTCATGCACTCCAGGCGAGTCATCAAATAACCAGAGATGTATGATTTCATAGGCATTTTAATTTCTATAATTTCTTTCTTCTCTTTCTTATACTTTGTGGGTGTCATTGTTAATATGCTTCCAATCTGCAGCAACTGCCAGTTCTTTTGGCTGTGCGTACCTCTTTCCTCTGTCGGTGTTTTAATCAATCGCTGGATTTCTCCAGTGATCGCAATGTAGGTTTGTGATTTATTTTTAAGCTCTTTTTTTGGGCACATTCTATCCAGAGGGCCTCAAAAATAGCAGTTGTTTTATCGCAGTCCAGTTTTCCTTTCTTCAACACCTGGGCTGGGTTTTGGTCTTGATTGGTTGTGAATTGCTGGGCGAATGTGCTAAATATTATGGATTGCATTCATTGTCGCTTTCTTTGTAGAAACAACACCTTTCTCCTTTTTCTTTTCACACAACTCAGGTTTGAAATCACAGTCAGCTATCACTGCATCATGCTTTACCTCGACCAGGCTGTGTGTGATGTTTAGCAACACTGTCCTGAAACAGTGGTAAATCTAAGGTCGCAGGATGTTATCACCACAACAAGTTTGGGTGCGCAGTTGTCATAATATAATTCCAGTCCAATCCTTTTCTCATTCCACCTCTTTCCGTATCTTGTACTGGGAGCAATGCTCTGTTGTGCCCAATTTAAGATGGCAAGGTTGAATCACCACCCACGATCACGATGGGGAGAGCACCGGATGAGGTTAGTTTTTCTAGGTCAGCGGCAAGGGCTTCCAGAGCTTGGGATCATTATTAGGTGGTCTATACATGCATCCAAGTATACGTTTGGACTATTCACGGGCCGTCCCACTGGTGTGGAGCAGAGCACTGTTTATGGTCAGAATCTGAAAGGTCCTCCTGGCTTGATGTGATAACACGGAATGTATATAAGTGCCTCCCCCCCCCCCCCCGGGGGTTGTGGCGGCGCCTGTTGTAAGAGCGATGGTACGAGAAGTAGTGTTTTAAAGTACTCTGCCTTAATAAATATACCAAATAATATTGTACATCAACAACCTTTTGTCCAATTACGGACGTCTTATTTTTTAAAAATAGTCTGAAACGATCTTGGCAACCCATGACCAAAGAGGAAGTTTTTCAGTTAGCATTTGACAGTAATGGAATGGTTTTCCCTCAATCTGGGAGAGTGGGAAGCCCATATGGGAGCTGGCATTGATTTCAGCCAACTACTGTCATCCTACGATAACGATAGTAAGTTAAAGAAAACTTGTCATCCCTGTAACAGTTTTACATTCAATGCATGCTTTCTCAGGTTTTTAATTTCTACCGTAACCTGTCTACAATACCTGGACAGCAACCCGGATACTACCTAGTGCTGTGGAACAGCAACCACAGAACAATGGAACATCTGTTGGTCTGCTCACTGTTGGAAGCAACAATGCAGCAGACAAGGCCTTTGGAATTCATTGAAGCAGCCATACATTGTAATCCATCTCTGGCTGATCATATTTGAAAACATCTTCTCTCGTTTTGATAAAAAAGGCCCTCATTCTTCTTCTCATTCATCCTCATCTTAATTCCTGCTTGAACATCATATCAACAATCTCTGCACCAGACTACGGAAAAGAATTTTACTCTTTACATTACACTTTTGAAATTGAATCTTGAGTTCAAGTTTACTAATATTAAAAAAACATACTTTTAGTGCACTTTATGGAGTTTTCAAGGGCAATTGGCGTAGGCAGTTTTCAGGTGAAAATTTGTGTGGCCATCTGTGGGGCTTAATGTATTTTATTGAGGAGAGAGGCCTCCCCTCCTCAGCAAATCAGACCACTTCGAATTTTTTAAATCGGACTTCCGTTGCAAGTTATTCAAATGTTGTAAACTCTCACACAACAGTCATTTGGAGAACAAAATGTCAAGGTCACTTCTTTTCTTTTCCCTTTATTATTTGCCGAGCATGACAACCTTGGTCGTGGGTATGTCCCTCCATTCACACAAATATTACAGGAATCTAAAAAACGATACAAATATACAACATTCATGGTTTTTAGGGTTATGTTCCTGATATATGTACCTACAGATTATATAACATTCTTTATTAACTTGTTAGTTTGACAAAACCAGTGATGTTGGAACTCACTTAATATTTCGTCACTCAACGTCGGAGGACTTCTTCAGAGAATGGTCTCTGATTGTATTGGCTCAGGTAAGTAGGGTACCCCCCTCCTCCCTTTCAAGGGTTTATCCTCCTCTCTTTGAATCTCCATAGCTTCCCATGTCTATGGTCCTCTTTTTAAAGTCTTGGGAGCCAGTCCTATAACAAGCACATGAAACCATTGAAACGCAAGTTTCCCGGCGAATACAATCAGATGACCATTCTGAAGAAGTCCTCCGACGTTGAGTGACGAAATATAATGTGAGTTCAACAACACTCACTTGGTTTTGTCAAACTAAAAGTTATATGATTTTTCTTCTACCAAACCGATGAATCCTATTAAAAAAAATAAAAGGTTATATAACATTGTCAAGCATTTGACTTTCCATTTACCAACTAATTTGAACTTATTTTTGGGGGGGGGGGGGGGGGGGGGTGAGGAAAAATTTTGTGTTTTTTAATGAAAAAGAAAATAAAACAATTTTCCTTCTACAACTATTATTCTGCAACTTGCAAGATTGTCCTCTAATACATTCCAGACAGATTTTGCAAGCAACATAGTCCATTGATACCCTTAATTTACCTAATTAAAGCATATTTTTTTCCAATTCAAAAGAAAAATTAAAAAAAAAAAAAACTTTTGTGTTTTTTTAAATCCAAAGGATCAATCTGAAATTCCAGGTGTTTTTTCTAATAGGCATAAACCAACATAATTATGAACCAAGTGGAGTCCAATATGCAATAAAATTGGATTGAATTCAGCCCAGCCCAATTTATTGGTCGAGCTATAGTGCAAAAATATTGGGCGAGACGCATTCGAACCCACTATTTTTAAAACTCATAGCGAGACCAATAAATATTGGGCGCAAATCATCCAATTTTATCATTATCATTGTAGGATCCGATATTTTTGCATATCGGACACCTCAAGCATGATAAGGTATAAAATTGGATTGATTGAGCCCATACTTATTCAAAATTCCAAAATGGTGGCCATTAGCTTGTGGTGATATAGACAATGAACTCAGGCTAGAAAAGGAAGGGCATTTTTAAAGAGGCCGCTCAGAAGATTTCCCTGCTGAGGGCCGCCCGCCCTCAATTTCCAAAAAAAAAATCATGTTTTTTGCATGTACAATAATGCTTGTCCATATGCAAATCCTGTGTAAATTATCAAGCTTAAATTCGAATTCCTTCATATAGAAAATCCACCACTTTGTTATACAATTCCGGATCCGGAATTTTTGTTATAACACAGTACCTAATTGGACGTAATACTACACATAACTGTTTACTTAGCAATCAAAATGAAAACCTCCGATCATCTCAAATTTGGAAGATTGTGCATCTTTAGGTACTAAATCGGTATTTCTAGCTGACTATTTTTCATTAATTACATACACAACAAAATAATATTTTTCGAAATCTCTTAGTCAGACTTTAAGATTCAGAAGACAAGCTAATCGTATTTCTAATATTAAAAATAATTGTATACGGCTTGCTTAGAAGCGTCAAAAATTGAAACGAAATTGTCACTTGGTTTTAAAATGAACACAGTTTAAGGAAACAGTTTATTTCGTTTTAGGACAATTCCATATGGCGGCTTGTATGAAACAAAATTGGGGAACCCCCTGTGGAATTAGGACGAGATTGTGGGTCATCCCCTATTGAAAAAATTGTCCACACCAACCACACTTCACAATTCTTAGAATATAAGTTTTCGGACATACAAGGTGAAATGCAATCCGGTAAAACATCAATATATATCCATTATGGGTAACTTAATTGTGGTTATATACTGACAATTTAATTTTTAACACCAATGTTTTTTTTTTTTCAACTTTTCATTTACATATTTCCCCATATTAATCTCACTCCCGTTCACGTGGGCCGAAGAAGTCGCCATTGGATAAGGAATAAGAAAAACGAAATTGAAAACAATGTCACCTCGACAGAGTTATTTCTACTAGGGGTATGAATAATGGTTCCTATCTACAATAATCCATTAAATTTCAATCGCAAATTAGCATTTTCTTCCTGAGGTGAGGAGAGGACGTTGACATGATTAGAGGGTTCCTATGATGTATAGTCCCATAAACCATTCCAACTGTCTATTTTGTTTTCTTTGAGTACTACCCGCACCATTGTTCAGAGAGCTGAAACCCATTATAACCCTCTACTACAAAATGTCGGGTGCGCACTAGGACCCTGTTGACCCTTAAGGACACCGGGGGTAGTACCGTCCACGATCGTTCTCGTATTTGTTGCTTGTTTATTTCACACTTACTTTTTTTTCCCTTCTCTTCGTGCATTTATACTATTGCAGTCTGTTTCAACAGTGACATTACAAAATCAACTCTTAAATCCTTAAACCTTCGTTCAAAAGATCTTAGTAATAATCATGATAATTTAGGGGGAAAAAAATTTGAGTCAAAATCCCCGTCGAGGTTAAAAAAGATTAACCTTGCTGCAAAACTGTCAATTTTCATTTCAATAACGGTCATTTAAGATTTAAAAAATATTCGTTACCACTATAAGCCTTTAGTCAAGTCTCTTGTCTGATGTGCTTAGAAGCTGCCCTCCTACAACCAAAACCGCGTACCGTTACTGGTCGTTGTTATAACGACTATACTTGCCTCTTCTCTTCCTTTTTCCTCCCGGCGGGCTGGATGTTGATGCGGATTTGAATTACCGTTGGTGTTAAGTTGACATGTCCACCCCCCCCCGTTAAGGACCATTTTTAGTTACACAGGTGTCAAAAACTGGCGAGTCCTGGTGATGTGGTGTCCTTCCTATTGTGTTCTCCATTGTATAATGAATGCATCAACCTAAGTTTCTGTACAAGTGATTGGTCGTTGTATTCTAACATCCTTTTACCGGTTGTGAATAGTGATCTTCTCTGGTTACACTCATTCGCCATATCCATGGAGAGCCTCGAACTGACACTAGAATAGATGAGTGTGTTATATAACAATGCATTCACCTCTTGCAACGCCATTGGTTTTGTTTAGACAGAATCGAACCTGATCGAACTGTTGCGTAAGTGCTCCCATTCATATTGCTGCCAGTCTGAGGCTCTCCCCGCAAATGGCGAAACCGTGCAAAGAGCAAATTGAAATCTTTCAACCAAGATCTGTATTTCATCAGGGGACAAACAAACCCCGTATCGGGGACTATTTAGTTATATGCGCTTTCACGGGAGGTCAGTAGGTAACTTGGCCAGACCTGTCCCAGGACACCCAACGTGCAGCGAATACAAAAGAATCATTCTCAATATCCTGACTATTCAGGTGAATAGAGGATGCATGTAACTTGTAATTCTTCGCATACTTGGAGTCTGGATGGGGCAAACAAAAAGTTCATTCACAACATAATTTATACCTCCGTGAAAAGGCCCGATAAAGTAAATGCCCTTAAAAGTGGAGGCCACATCCCCCTCGTTCTCGTGTAGTTTCCCCAACATTTGCAGGTATTTACCACAGAAATGTAACACATATTTCTACTATAAGTATCTCGACCGCAGTCATCCGTGTGTAAACCCGGACCAATCCGTTGAACACAATACAACCCATCTGTTTGAAAGTTTCATTATTATGGCCAAACCAATAAAACAAAAATCGCTGGAAACTGTTTGACAACTGATTTTGGATAATTTAGTCACTACCTACATCCTTGAAAATTTTAAACGGAATTTCATTCATTGCGGCAAATATGATTTTTCTTAAAAATTTTTGTAGTTTCCACGTCTTTTCTTCTTTGGAGAATTTGCACAAGAGGGCGCTATAACATACAATCATACCTTTGTAGCTATAATAGCAAGATTCCCACCGCAATGTGCGGTCATGGATAACCGATTAATCATTGTTTTGGCACAATGGGACAAGTCAGCTAGACAAAGTTTCATACAAAGCCCTAATATTACTTATTACTTAACATTGGTCCCAAGCTCACTTTGTCCGATTGTGCAAAAACATTGAATAATCGGTTATCCATGACCGCCATGACCAAAATTCCCTATCGTTGGAAAGAGGAATATGTGGCTTTTAAGAAAAGATGGCAAATATAAGTAATTTGATTAATTTTACACAATTCCCACAAAAATTGGGGGAGACGTTTTGGTTGTGTTATTATGGATCACGCCCTGTATATTATAGATATTATATTAATACGCCCTGTAATATTATAATATTACCTATATTAAATCGTATATTATTAATACGCCCTGGTAATATTTTAATCTTACCTATCATATAGGTAATATTTTGGCAGGCGTTTGGTGTATGTATTATACAATCCATTGGTGAATGTACTGATGTACGTGTTTGAAGTTTATCCATTCTACATAGATCTGCAAAAGTTGAAACTTTCCGTTGACTTTGTAGACTGATTGAAACAAGTAACAATGAGGCAATACATCCGTTCCCCGCTGGATTTTTCGTGCAAATTATAAGTAACAACAGGGGTTTTAGAATTCTAAATCGAATGATTATATTTTCACGAAACATCACAAACAATAATTTTTGTCAGTTTAAGTAGGTTTTCCAAGAAACCTCCACGTTTGTGCTCCACAACGTGTAGTATGTACGCCAGATTTTTCAATCAATCGATGGTAATTTGACAAGCACAATGTTTATCTTGTTATTTTGCCACGTAATTTCACTAATTTGCATCTATGCAATGAAATCGTCTTTATAGTGAAATATACACTCGCTGTAAAGATAATTTCACACTGTACGTAGAATAGACAAAAAGTGATTAATCCTCAATAGTAGCGTAAATGAAGCATTTTTATCTCATTTGAAGAAAATAAAAATGGACAATAAATTATCTCCATAATAAAAGTATTGCTAGAGTCGATTGTCTGAGGGAAATACCATGTGAAACAGGAGTTTATTTCAATCATGATCTTGTTACAGTGAGTGTGCAAAAGACGTAATTTCTAATTACGATCGATTTTGTAGTTTGCTTCATCATCTTTCCAATTTTATTACATGCAATTTACAATTACATGTAAATGTGCATTACAGATTACATTTATTACATGTTCGTATAAGAACTATTGATTAATGCCGATCATTTATTGGACGGTGTGACACAACCTTAATTTTTTGAAATTATTTAAAATTAAAATTAATCATAGAGTTTTTTTTTACTTTTTTTATTTTACATTAACCATTATGCTTATTGCACCTGCATCTTAAGGCTTATGCGAGTTCTATGCATTGTGTGTCCCTCCTTACTGAATATTCAATATGTCTAAACACAATTAGTAATCTTAATTAAGAAATTCAAAGGTTGTGGTATAATCAGTAATAAAATGATTTACACCACATGAAATAACACAAGTTTTAATTTGACTTCTCTACATTGGCGTGAAACTGGTTTTGCATCATTTTAAATATTATCTTACAGTTGACTTGTCATGCAGTGCACTGATACACCCACCATACTTTTGGTGTTGTTGGGGGCCGGGGTACTCAACTTTTTTTTCAATTATATATGTGCGGCCCCATTTCCAGACTCGGGGCTTGGGAACTGTATGTGTGCCTCAAAGACTAAGCTTTAGAGGAAAATGTAGGCTTTGGGCTATATGGTAGAATCCGAGCCCACAAGTTTCCCAAAAGGGCATCAACTGGGGTCTTAAGCATGGCGGGACTGGATAGTCAATCCGGCCGTGGAAAAAGTGACTTGACCGGCCCCATGAGCATAATTATGAACACCATAGTTTCATATATGTAATACAAAACCCCGCCACAACCCCCCCCCCCCCCCCCCCCAAAAAAAAAAAAATACAAAACATTTTCTTTTTAATAACCAACAAACAATTAGAAATTCGCCGTTCTCTCCGCTTTCGGCCTTCTCGCGCCGCGCATGGCATGGGCCGCCTCACCACTACCTGAATACCCAGTTTTCCATCAGAATCATATTGTTTTACAGCAGGCAATTTAAATGTTATCAGCCCTCAGAACAAAATATGCAGATGTAGCTCATTATTCTAGATAGCAATGGCGAGATTGTATGGGTAATACCTGGCGTCCAAACTAACCCACATCCAGTCTCATTCAATCAGGACATTGGATTCTGGGCAGAAGTTCCTTTTATAGTTATTACCTAGACAATAGCACATAAGCTCCATTAATGAAAATTTATGAATCATCAGATTGCATGAGTAAGACTTGTTTCCAGTTTATTGAATTCGGACATTGGGCTCTGATAGAGCGTCTTTTTTAGGACCCACTAAGTCTTTTTATCCTCAATTTGAGTCAAATCGCTCCAGGCGTTTGGATGTTAGAAGCAAAAGGGTGTATCAAATGGCCATAGTTCTAAATCAATTAATTTCATCCACAATTGGCACTTTGCTTTAAGAGGTTTTTTCGTGCTTCGTGCGCATTTTTTCTAAACGCAGGTTGCCCGATTTCCATCTACCAACTCTCGACGGCCCTGATTAGTTGTGATTATAGGTGGCAAACTCCTTGTTTAGACTAGCTTTCGGCACAAAGATCGATGCTTAGTAGTTAGTTCAAATCAAGTGGTTTTTTCAACACAATATATAGCTGGGTCAGGCCCTCCATCATCATGGGTACACGTGTGCACAGTTTCTTTCCTAAAGGGTTGAGCTTGCGACGAATGGTGCCATTTAAAGGCCACTGGGCACTGGTATGAATTCAGTCCTCTAGGGTGGTAGTCTAAACAGAATTAAAGTGACTTTTTCCGATAACACATTGTTCGACTGACCCTAAATTTATCGCGTCACCAGTGTGACCCATGGCAATTCGCTGCGCCCAACAAGCGGCCTCACAATTCCCACAATAAAAGTATTGTGAAATAGGGATTCAAAGATTTTTTTAAAGAAACTTGTTAGAAGAGAAGGGTACAGCTCCAACTCTCAACCCTGCAATAAATTTCATGCCTTATACGGGGCTGCACCGGGCCCAACGCTTGTAACTTTCTTCAGATCCTCGATGATGAAAGTCCAGCAAAATCGTAAAGGCTTCGACATATCAAAAGTTTCAGCTTCGTGGCTCCAAGGAGTGTTGCGGCACAACACTAAAGCAATTAATAGCACATTTTGTGAAGAGTGCCCCCAATTTAATGAAAATTTTGAAGATTTTTACCAACGGTGCATTGGTAACTGGCAACTGAGTAAACTATACCTGTGAATAATTAACTGAAAATGCTATATGTTGCAAACAAAGGCATTTTGTAATTAGAAAGTAATATCGGAGATCTCCGATAAAAATTGGAAAACGGCCTTCCAAATATGAAATAGCTGGGAAATATAAGACCTGGACGTGTGTAGGCTCATCCATTAGTTTTTTTATGGTTCAGGCACAAGTCAAGTTAGGGGCCATTTCTTGGTAGACTATTTCATCATGACTTAGCATTTACAGTTCTGCCATTAAGTACAATCTGCGATCGGCAAAATTTTTCTAATTACAAAATCGCTTATAGGAGGAGATAAGAGGAAGAGGGGAGAACAACCCCCTTTCTGCTTCTTCTTCACACAAACCTTTTAGTTTACTCTTATGCAAACCCTTTTATAAAACCATTTCTCCCCACTCTCCTCTCCCCTATTCTCGTTTGCAGGATATAGTTTCCTAGACAATTACCGACATAACTGGACAAAAATTCAAATTTTGAAAAATGGGGGGTGCTCTTCAAAAATGTGCTGTTATTGCTTTAATACACCATCCTTTCATCTTTAAACTTCACCACCCATACCTCACTCTAGCGGTCACAGCCACCTCACTCACCCCCCCCACTAACCATGTCCCCAAGGTTATGTGAATCTGTACCGATTCCACTCACACACAAACATTGGATTTTTCAATATAGACTTTTTTTTTTTTTTTAAAATTTGTTCTTGAAAATTGAAAAGATGCATGAATTTGTGATTTAACCAAAAAGTTGTGATGTGTACCTAGATTAAAACCCCTATTTTTAATACTATTTTATTAGAAAAAACACTACCAACATTTAATCTGACTATTTGCATATATAAATTGATGACCTTCCAAAATTTCCCATTCCCCTGAAAGGCTGCCCGTTGAAGGCAATGCTATAAATGAGACAGAAAGTTTAAATTGACATGTATTATTGCTTTATTTAATTTTTAAAATGCAAACAAAATCCATCCACATGCTATTGCATTGGAACTATGTGTTACATTGTACACTTGAAAACACAGGTAAATTACTGTATAACCAAAACTATCAGAATGAGACTGTTATCTGTGGCCTTTGTTTGCTTCGCTTTTATATAAGGGTGATTTTACAATTATATTGTCATTCAGGACATGGTTTATGACCTCCCTATTATACTGAGCCATAACATGACGACCTTATGCATTTAGGTATCGTGCTCATAAATGACACCCAGGGTGGCATATTATTTTATAATGAGTTGAGGTTATAGAACTGTGCCATGGAATTGAGAAGTTGTAAAGGATATGATGATGTGTCAGGCTGTTAGAAACTCTAGTGTTTTTGAAGTAATGCATGGAGAGGATGGAAATCTATTCATTGCCAGTATTAACTTCGCAGTCATTAAAAAAATAGCCTTACTGATAAATTAAAACAAGATTCAGCAATAAAAACATACATTTTGAAATAATTTTAACCTCAGAAGGATGGAAGCAGTCACAATAGCACATGGAGGACGCATACTGTAAGCCACCAACATTTTTGCCACTGACAATTAACTGGTTTTTTAATTGACATGACATCGAAGTAGGAATTTTACGCTTAACCAAGCTAAAAAAGCATGAGTTTATATTGCAAATCACATCAAAGTTAGGGAAAAGATCAAATGCCAGGTTTCTGGAAATTCAATCTAGCGGTGTCTCCATTTACTAGTTTAGGCAGTGGCGGCGCAACGGGGGCTGCAACCCCCCCCCCCCCGGCGCGGCGAAAGGAGAAACAAAAATCAGCGGTTGGATTTAAATCCAATTTGCGCCAAATTTAAGCGATTTGGAGCAATAATTGCGTAATTTTAAAGCTCCACTGCAAAGCCAATGTACTATAATGAATTTTATATTATTTCATGTCTTAATGACCATATAACTCTATTAAAGTTAAAAATCGCAGCAAATTAATACTCAAACCACTTATTTTATAAGTAACTTGGGGACTTGGCCATCTTTTCACTGAAGTTACGAACGAATTAGAAATTGGGCGATTGATAATGACGTCACAGAGGTATCAGCTCGAACAAAAAGACCCGGAGTGTACGTAAACAATGCGTTGGCACCGGGCAAAAGCTGGCCAAAGGCATGCAAACCCTGTTCATTTCTTCTCATTTTACCAATATTATGATTATAAATCTATATCAAAATTTTCCACACTAAATTGAAGAAGATGTAACACTCAAATAAAATATACACAAGCCACAAAGGAAGTTAAGACATCGATAGGGGGTCGTGGTTCTTTGAGAATTTTGCAGCGAAAGACCCGAAGAGTTGATCTGCAACGAACTGCATGCATCCTCTATTCCAATCTCTTCGAGCTTTTCCCTAAAATCAACCTAATATATTTACAACTGACAGCAATGAATCAAGTACTAGTACATATATGGCATTATTGGCTGAGAAATTATGTGATCTCATTATTAATCAAGTTCTAACAACATCGATAATTTGGATCTTGCCTACCACACTTTTCTGCTACGTCATCACCAGTGAAAGTACAGGCGAAGCTTGAAGCCTCCTAAGCGTGTATCCCGGGGGCTGGGCGCGGTCGATCGCTGGGCGTTGGTATACAGCGTGCTATCTATCACGCGTGCTATACAACTGTCTACCACAGCTTTCGAAAGACTGGGAGCTACCGGTCATATCTCGCACCACCAGCCCGGACGCAGTATATCTTTTAACAATAATATATTAACTTTTGAAAACAAGTATATACTCTTAAAAATGCCAAGGCCGGTTTAAAGCTCGTATAACGTGAACGTGACCATTTATCATGATTATATCGGGGGCCCCGGCTCGGCAGTCTCCTTTTTGCTCCACATCGCGACGGGACATAGCATTGGTGTGACTGTGTCACGCACAATTATCGTCCAATTTTCTGATACAAACAAACTCAGAAAATCCACCATCATCTCTCGTTGATTCACCTGCAACCTCTTACTATGTACACTTTCATTGTTTTACTGTTTTGTTTTTCCGAAGCTATATTAAAATTTTTTTGTACCAGACCGCGTCGGTCGTTTGACATCATCTACCCTCAAATCTCGGCCATCATCCATCTCTCCCCGGCATCTCTCGCGTCATCTGTCTCTCTAGAACCACACACCTAGCATGTTTTTGCAATCATAGGGATCCCGTTTAATATTGGCGTAGTAGACATTGCTATGAATTGTATCCTCCACTCTTTTTATAATAAATGTAGGGTCTATAATGAGATTAATAGCTAAACTTTTTACTGTACTTCAAATTCTTCGTACCCAGTTTCATGATAGTGGTAGTCAACAATTTTAGCCACACCACGTTGTGGGTACATTTCCTCATGTTGTGCAATTAATATTATAGATTCGCGGCGGACATTCGCTTTTCGTTGTGAACTTTATGTTTTCCTACTGCAATTTTAATTAACCAATAAAACTCAACATCAAAATACGCACTTAAATTTGGAACAAAATGCAATGGATTTTTAGAATAATAATTTTAATTAAATGCTTCCAGACTGTACAACTTCAATTACGGTTGGCAACACTACTTCAAATGGTGAATACTCCACAACGCGTCCACGCCCGAGTTGCAACGTTTTTGATTTTTCAAACTTGGTTTTTTTGGGTGGCTTTCTGTTTGATGTGTTTTTATCGCTGAAACTTCTACCAATAGTGAAAACTATCAAATCAACTTGCATTATCTGTTTCCTATTTTTTATACACTTTAATTTAACATAGAACTACATGTTGGGCTTTGACACAATTTTGTCTACAATGACAAAACGCCATGTTACAATTTTTTCCACCTGTTCCACCATCCCCTCCAGCTCCCGTCTCGCATCTTCCACACACAAAAGCTCGCTTGTCAGCCTTGGGGTCCACTCTTCATCTGTGTGCAATCTCCCATTATCCCCATTTTCCCACATCACAATGAATTTGCTTTTACCACCTTCCCACACACACACATGGGTCTCCCTTCTCACTACACCCCCCCTCCAGCAATTTTGTCTTCCTAAGGTTTACTGTATACCTTTTCAACTCTTCAAAAGCTTTCTTCCATCTCCAAACACTGCATAATTTCATTTTCACAAATTGAAAAATGGGGGTACTCTTAAAATATTCTGTTATTGCTTAAATTTACTTTTACCACGGCTCTCCTGAAAACTGTTGAAATTGCTTCATAGGCCTCTAATTATATTACTCAACATCTTTTTGTTTGTTTTTTCGCATTTTTCGTCTTTTTTTCCTCCTCTTTTTACTCAACGGCCCACAGGCCCCAATTTCAAGCGGCCCATGTGAAAAAATTCAACACAGGTCATGGTCGTCCGCCTAATGGTCTTAAGAACAGAGATGCGGGCAATGGTGTCCGTAAGGCCGCAGCATATGCCCCGTTATCACTTCCCAATATCAGTATCCTCACCCCCTGGCATTTGGTATTGCCTTCCGCTGCATGGTCGCGTCCTGTATAGTCACTTACCTCTACACATGCATAGCGGGTGTGCCGCCAGTTAATTGTCACGAGTGAAACAACAGAATTGGTTTTGGACCTTCTCAATATGGCGGAAACATGCATACACCTACACCTGCTGCTGCACACATTCCACACATATTTTTCCTATCTATTGTTATACAAAGGTGTATCCTTGTTTTACCGCCATATTGTAGAGGTCCAAACCACTTCCTGATGTTTCAATCGACGACTCTGACCCGCTATCCATGTGTAGAGGTCATTGGTATTAGTCATGCGATCTTATCGTACGCCGCCTATTTCCTAGATAAGAAATATGGTCGATTTTCATGAAAACAGTGTCATTTTCCAGATCTTTTTGTGTCTTTGTTAATACGACTTTTAACATCTTTATTGGATCAAAACGTAAATTTTGATAGGAGCCGTTAACTGCCTTTGGGAATATATAGTTTGCCATGATTTCCTTCTCTTTTCTATGAATTTTGCCTTCAACATCGAAAAATAGAGAATTGCTGTCCGAACACAACATAATCAAATTTTTTTATAAAATGAAAAAATACTTAGACAGCTTGGATCTTCCGCATATCAATGCTGTCTTGTTTGTCAAACATGTATAAAATTATGTAATGAATTTTGTTCTTGTTATTTTCATTTAATTTTTGATATTTTTGAGATCCCAACACCATGTCCTGGAAAACCTTTGTTATAGTTATCCTTCCAAAGCATTTTGCTAAGTTTGGTAACTTCTACTAAGATCTTGATTGTGCATCTATTTCAAGGTAAACATGATGGCCCGGCAGTTGGAAATAGTGTTTCCTGCAGCTCACAATGACTATTAAACGTCGAAATGTTTAAACCTTTCTTTTAAAAAAATGGAATGCGACCATTTCTCAGCAACCAAACAAGCTATTTAAATATTAAGACTGACATAGACACTCATTTTCCGACAACAAAAAATTATATAAACTTTCTAATCAGAAACATTTTAGTCATGAAGATGTGAAAAATGTAAAAAATTTTTTACTACGTTATTGTGTATTACGTTATCGGTTTGAATTAGTTGAATGCGTTTTTAGTTTACATCATCAGCTATAATTTGGCCATGGAATGATATGGTGTAAATTAAATTGTATCTTTAAGAATAAATTAGTAAAACGTACTAATATTTGTTTATTAATGAGGTTCTAATTTTCAGGCAGATTTCAATACGCAGGTAACGTACATAACTAAATAAATTGGAAACATGGAGTTTTTTTTCTTCCACATTGTAGACAAATTTTTGCTACTTTTTATCTTTGTTTTTTGATTTGCTCTTGAAACAGCATAGTAAAAGATAACTATTATCCCTTGACTAGCCTCATCACATATGCAATAGAGGCAGTTTTTTCAAAGAATAACAACAGGCCGCACTCTTAAAAAACATGCGTGTGTACAAGTTGGCGAGCGGAAAGGAACTGAAAACACGACAAGTATTAGCAATAGCTAGCCACACACCTGATCACCACCAGATACACATGCATAGCAATCCGCCGATTAAGCATTATAGTTTTTTTTTCTTCGTCACTTATATTGATAAATCTGTTTCTTTTGAGAATGTGTCATATTTTCTTATTTGGAGGTTGAGTGTAAAGTTATTTAAATTTTGAAAATTGTGATTGTAATTTTGGTGTCCAATAATGTGTTTGATGAGCGTTGTAAAATTTCTATTCTTTCCGTTGCTGAGTGATTTTTTTTTTTCTTCCTGAGTCTGCCCTCATGTAGCTTTGGTAGTAGCAATAGTGCTGCGACGATGGCTGTCCACCAACAAGCCCCCCCCCCCCCCCCTCTTCGATATAGCAACACAACACCAAAACGAATCAAAATAAAAGAAAGAAATCCCAAAAACCGATTTAAGGCGCTTGATGTGGGTCTATCATGGGTGTCCCATGACCCACATACGTCCTCGTCCGTTTATTACAACATATAAAAAATCAGAATTTTTTCGTTTTGATATTTCGCGTTTACGTGTACCAATGGCGACGTCTAAAATGGAAATTCTTGATCCGACCTTCCCTGATGATTGATAATAGAGGAACTGAATGTTATTCACATCTCTCAAACTCACTGAACTTGCCGGTTTAAACTTGAAGATTTTGATCTGTGTTAACTGATATCACTAAAATGACTTGCAATTATTAGACATCAGTCAAGTTGTGATTTGAAGAAATCCGTCCTGACACTGTAAGCTTATCAGTCACTTTCAGGCCAGATTAGAATTTCTAATCTACTAAACCGGTGTAAAGTTGCAAAATCCAGCAACCTCACAGGCAAAATTTTAGTATTTAAACGTTTCAGCAAGAAGTTTTGGGTGATGCCTAAATAGTCACCGCCTTTGTGATATTTTTTCCCATAATATCAAGCTTAGTAGGGCTATAATTTGTCCGATTCACTGCGTAATATTTATAACCACGCGTTGAACATGTTAAGCCCGGGGGATGGGGGGGGGAATGCCATTTCAGAAGGTATTTTATTGTAATGTAAGGCAGTGTACTACACCCCTTCCATTTTCAGCAACACAGTCACAAAAAGACCCAATTAAAAAAATAAGTTAAAGTTAAACCCAGTGGCGTCCGTCAGACTCCTTTTTTCGTTTCGGGGGGGGGGTGTGATTTTTTGGGAGGGAAATTGAAATTCTGTGGCAGGGCAAAATCTAAAAAAAATGGACATTTTTTAAATAATTATGGCTCCGAATCGCTTAATTTGGCCAAATTTGATTTAAAAATCCCCCAATCGCTGATTTGTTTCCTTTCGCCGGGGGTGGGGGGGGGGGATGTGGGGGGTGCCCCCTCGTGCCCCGCCACTGCCTAAACGTAGAATGGAGACACCGGGCTAGATGAATTTTCCAAAAACTGGCATTTGATCTTTTCCCTAACTTTGATGTGATTTGCAATATAAACTCATGCTTTTTTTTAGCTAGGTTAAGCAGAAATTTCCTACTTCGATGTCATTCATTAAAAAAACCAGTTCAATTGGCATTGTGGTCAAAATTTGTTGGCTTACAATAGGTCCCACTCCAGGTCTATTGTGACGCTTTTTCATCTTTGAAGTGATACAATTTTTAAAATTATGTTTTTATTGCTGAACTCTTGTTTTAATTTATCAGTAGGCCTATTTTTGTTAAATAATGACTGGCGAAGGTTATACTGCATGAAGATTTCAATTTGTACCCTCTCTCCCTGCATTTACTGGTCAAAAAGCACATAGTTCTAACAGCTTTGACACATCATCATATACTGTAAACAAATTCTCAATTTCATGGCACAGTTCAATAACCCTCAACTCATTATAAAAGATGCACCCTTGTGTCAGGTATAGTCAAACGAATACTAGAATGCCTAAGGTTAGTTTTCACTGTTATCGCAGGTATAAGAGGGATGTCATAACCATGTCCCTGGAATGACAATATATTAGTAAAATCACACCTTATATACAGCTAAGCCAAACAAGGCCACAAATAAACAGTCCCATTCTGATGAGTTTTGTACCAGTATTTGACCTGTGTTTTTCAAGTGTACCTGTACCATAGTTCCAATGCATTAGCATTTGGATGGATTTTTTGCATTTAAAATTACATAAAGCAATAATTAAAATGTCAATTTAACATTCTGTCTCGTTTATAGCATTGCCTTCAACTGGCAGCCTTGGGCGCGGGGAAGGGGAAGATGGGAAGGTCAACACATGTTTATATATGCAAATAAGTCAATTAATGTTGGGTAGTTGTTTTTTCTTCTCATAAAATAGTATTTAAAAAATAGTGGGTGGTTAATAGGTACACATCACAACTTTTTTTATTAAATACAAATTCATTCATCTTTTTCTCCATTTTCAAGAAAAAAACATAGACACACTAAAGTCTATATTGAAAAAATCCAAGTGGTCCCATTTTATGTGTTGAAGAAAACCTGGCCATGTTGGAGTTTGAACGGGCCGAGATGATCCTTACTGTTGCTTTTCTACCTATGTGCTTAGTAGAAACATGCATGTTGAGTGTGAATCACTGTGCAACGGGTGCTTTTTGATTTACCACACATATCAGATATTTCCTTTTGAGCCCGCCCCTTCTCCTATAATTTCGATCGTTGGCCATACCTGTAATTGCCAGGATTTGTGGTACTTTTTGTTCGATATTGTCCCGGGGAAATCGAGGTTATGCGGGATAAAGAGATCAGTCCTCTCTTGTTTCTTCAGTCGGTCTAGTATATTCGCTCTCCCCTGAAAGGTGGTGTTCACTCGAGCGTTTTCACACTTTTTTGTTTCTGGAAGGGCCGCAGGGTGAACCCGACCCCTTTCCCTCAGTATCTTTCGTTCTTCACCTTGAAGGGGTATCCTCCACTGATTTCCTCCTTACTGTTGACATGCTTTTCTAACCTATTTGCTTGGAAAATATAGGCATTATGAGTGTGATCACTGCGTTTCCAAAACTAGCCTTGTGGAACATAAGTCACGACGATTCTCATGAATTTATCCGTGTAGGGGGCTCCTTGCTCTTTCTCATTTTCGGGTTATCGCCCTGCCGTGCCCTTTTTCTCTGTCTACAGTTATTTCCACTTTCTTTTCTTTTGATATTGTAAGAATAAAATCTTGCCATGTTTTTTAAAAAAGTTTTGACTGGTCCGTCTTTATCCTTACTTTTTCTTTTCTTCACCTATTTGCTTAGAAACATAGGCATGTCTGAGTGTGATCACTCCTTTTCCAACTGCCTTTGAACAAACATGCTCATTGAGATAAAATATCTTAGATTTGGCTTGCCATCAGCAATTTGTATATCTTTGAAGAGCACGCACATGGAGTTTTTTTTCATGGTAGACAAAATTTTGTCTACTTTTACTTTTGTTTTTTGGATTTTGCTCTTGAAAAAGCAATATTAAAGATAACTAATTACTCCCGTTACTACTCATCACATATGCAATAGGCAGTTTTTCAAGAATACACAGGCCGCACTCTTAAAGCATGCGTGTGTAAAGTTGGCGAGCAGGAAGGAACTGAACACGAAAAGTATTAGCAAATAGCTAGCAAGCCACATCCACCTGATCAACACCAGATACACATGCTAGCAATCCGCACAAGTGTTACATTCAATTATAGTTCGTCACTTATATTTGATAAAAATTCCTGTTTTTTTTTTGAGAAATGTGACAATATTTGATCTTATTTGGAATGTTGAGAGTGTAAAGTTAGTGAATATTTGTTTGAAATTGTGCTGGTATTTTGTTGTCCAATATGTTTTTGAGACATCGTTTAATTTTTTCTGTTTGGCTGAGTGATTTTTTTCTCCTGAGTCGCCCTCAATTGTAGCTATTGGTAGTAGCATCAGTGCTGCAGACGATGGCGGTCACTAAAGCCTCTTTCGATAATATCAACACCCAAAACGAATCAAATAATAAAAGAAAGATCCCAAACCGATTTAGGCCCTTGATGTTGGTCTATCATGGGTGTTCCCATGACCGCACATACGTCCTCGTCCGTTTTTGACAACAAGAAAAAATCCAGAATTTTTCGTTCAGATTTCGCTCTGACGTGTTAAACCAATGGCGACGGTCTGAAATTTGGATTTTCTTCTCTTGGCCGCCTCCCCTGATGATTGTAATAGAGGAAACTGATGTTAATTCACATCTCGGCAAACTCACTGAACTTGCCGGTTCAACTTGAAGATTTTGATCTGTGTTAACTGACATAGAGTCACTAAAATGACTTGGCAAATTAATTAACACCTCAGTCAATTGTGATGTTGAAGAAAATCGCCTTGTACACTGTATAAATCTTAATCAGTCAATTTCAGGCCAGAGTAGAATTTCTCCGGGTAAGTTGCAAAATTCAAGCAACCTCACAGGCAAATTTTAGTATTTAACGTTCAGCAAGGAAGTTTGGGTGAGGCTAATATTCGCCGCCTGTTATATTTTCCCCATATCAAGCGTAGTAGGGCGCTAATTGTCAGATTCACTGCGTATATTTAAACCACGTGAACATGTTGAAGCCCGGGGATGGGGGGGGGGGGGGAACTGCCATTTCAGAATTGTATGTATTGTAATGTAAGGCAGTGTAATACAATACCCCCCTTCCATTTTCATTTCAGCAACACAGTCCAAAAGAACCCAATTTAAAAAAAATAAGTGTGATTTAAACCCAGTGGCGGGTCGTCATACTTCTTTTTCGGGGGGGGGGTTGATTTTTTGGGAGGGAAAGTGAAATTCGGTGGCATGGGGCAAAATCTAAAACAAATGGACATTTTTAAAAAAACCAATTATGGCTCCAAATCCGCTTTAATATTTGGCCAAAATTTTGATTTAAAATAACTCCCCAAATCGCTGATTTGGGTTTCCTTTCGCCTGGGGGGGGGTGGGGGGAAATGGGGGGGGGGTTGCCACCCCGTTGCGCCGCCAACTACTGCCTAAACGTAGTATGGGAGACACCGGCTATATTGAATTTTCCAGAAAACTGGCATTTGATCTTTTTTCCCTAACTTTGATGTGATTTGCTATATAAAACTCATGCTTTTTTTTAGCTAGGTTAAGAGGAAAATTCCTACTTCGATGTCATGTCATTAAAAAAAAAAAACCAGTTAATTGGCAGTGTGCAAAAATGTGTGCTTTACAAATAGGGTCCCCCCCAGTTCTAATTTGTGACTGGCTTTCATCCTGCTGAGAATAAGGATTATTTCACAAATATATTTTTATTGCTGAATCTTTGTTTTAAAATATCATATGGCTATTTTTCTTATGACTTTTATGGCGACGGTATTACTGGCAATGAAGATTTCATTTTCCTCTCCATGCATTACTTCAAATAAGCCCAGAGTTCTAATCGCCTTGACACATCATCATATACTTTATAAATTTCTCATTTCATGGCACAGTTCAATAACCTCACTCATTATAAAAGATGCCCCCTGGTGTGAGGTATGAATCACGATACCTAGAATGCAATAAGGTCAGTTCATGTTATGCAGGTATATAGGGAGTCATAACCATGTCCCTGGAATGACATTATTAGAAAATCAACATCCTTATATAAAAGCTAGAAGCCAAAGAAGGCCACAAATAAACAGTCCCATTCTGATGAGTTTTTATACAGTATTCTGACCTTTGTTTTTCATTCAAGTGTACATTTACACATGTTCCATGCATGTAGCATGGATGATTTTTTTGCCATTTTAAAAATTAAATAAAGCAAATATAATGTCAATTTTAACATTCTGTCTCTTTATAGCAATTGCCTGCAACTGGTCAAGCCTTCAGGGGAAGGGGAAAGGTGGGGAATGTCCCCCAAAAAAAAAAAACACATGTTATTAGCAAATAAGTCAGATTAATTTTGGTTTGTTTTTTCTCATAAATGGATTAAAAAAATAGTGGGTGGTTAATAGGCTACACATCACAAACTTTTTTTTAAATCACAAATTCAATTCATCTTTCAATTTTCAAGAAAAAAATTGACACAATAACTTCTAATTTGAAAAATCCAATGTTTGGAGGCATATTTCTTTACTTATTCTACTTCCAACTTTAACATTTGTACAATAAAAGTTTTTCCAGCAACTTCTCTAATAATTCATCATTTGGCATTTGGTCATCTTTTGTTGCTTTAAAATTTTGATAACGTAATAAACAAAACCCTATTCTTTTGCTGTGCAAAATGTTTTCTGTGCAACTGTGTCAAGAAATAGAAAGCCATTTTATTTTCCCGTAATATGTACTTGGCGAGGGCGAGGTGGCCGAGCGGTTAAGGCGCCGAACCGGCGGCAGAGTATAAAGAGCGATCGAGCGGCCCTGGTTCGAGCCCCCTAAGAGTTTGTGTTTCTGGTCATACTCAAATTGCTTGGTTCCCTATAAGGTCGGAATTGCATAATTGCACAGCAGTGTGATTATGGAATTTCTCTTCTCCGCGCCTCCCACCCTGCGTACAATGTCAGGTGTAATGCAATGGGTCCCTTCCAAACCGCACTAGGCCAGCGGGAAGGGTGGCCGAATCCAGCATGCAAACATGTTGAGGCTTTGTCCACAGTGACAGACAAAAAGGCTGATGATGAATAGGTCCTTGATACTAAATGTTTTAAACATAAAACATACAAATTTGAAAACAATTTTTTTGTTTGGGTGTCTAATCTAACAAAAGTTGCACTATTTTTCATGAAAATCGACATGATAGGTAGTTAATAGCCTTTTCGGCATTCATCAGACTTCGGCAGTTCGGGGATGTCAAAGGTCAGTGATAAGGGTGTACTTCCGGTCAGGATGAGTTTCGGAAGTCCTTTGCCGGCCAGGTCAGCCACAGACGACCAGCTGGCGCGACATACAATGCATGTAGGCTACACCATTTATCTTTTTGAGCCGAGGCGGAGAGCACAGACGCAAATTTACTTATACAGGCATTGCATACTCTGGGATCAAAGAGAGAAAGTTGCTTGCTTAAGGACTTTGATTACACATATCGGGCGAAGTATACTGATTCTGCACTATAACCTTTTTTTACTCTGACATGTTAAGTGCCAAAAGTTGCGACATTTGTTTGATAAATGAATACAATGTCATCACAATTTCTTCCATAAAAATAGCAGTGACTATAAAAGATGTACATCATGCGCTATGACTCGAGGCAAAAATAGCACTGTGTTGATATCCAGTAATCCGCTCGGTATGCATGATAACGTCCTCAAATTACTTTTTATCTGAAAGTACAGAGCCATTGGTTATTACCACCTACATCAGCATTGAAAAGATTTTGAGGTGCTATCACTCACCAAACCCGATTAAGATTGAGTTTGATTTTAATTTTTCCAAAAGGACAATATGAAACAAAAATCATGAAGAAATGTTGTTTGGCATACTGTGACCTCACATGCTTTGTGGCAGAAAATGAACTTATACTAACTTGTGGGTCCGCGCAACCCCATGTCATATAATGAAAGTGACAAAAACAAACAAATCAAATGTTTACAAACACAGTAGGCATTCTGGTCTATACCTGACATGATGAGAGGTGCGAAGATAATGCTCGCATACAGTTACAGCGATTCAATGTCTTATCACGGCCTGATGAGCTCGAATTTTAAAAGCACAAGCCCGCTTCAGGCAGGTGCTTCAGCGGATACTGCCGGGCAGTCTTTTGTTCGTTGCACGGCGGTGACGTCCCATTCTCTATCTCAGTCTGCGGAGGACATTCGATATTCGACGTGTCATTTGTCCGAAAGGTTTTTTCATCACGACGGTCAATTTTACTCCAAACACACTCCTAGACCGAACATCCTGTTCTATGGAAGCTCATAAATCTGAAAGATTTTTTTTCCGAGGGTCATTAGTCCGAAGTTCATTCCTCCGAAAGGTCGTTTCTTTCTCTGCTCTTCCCGAAATAAAGATCATTACTCCAAAGAAAGATTTTATCTCTCGATCGTATCATTCTATTTCTTCGCGAGGTCATTGCTCATTGGTCTCTCGAAGATTTTATTCGAAGGTCTTAAATTTCGAATGAAATAAGGGGTCATTAATGCCTAATAGTTATTTGAGCCGAGGTCTTTTACTTCCGAAAGTCATTATTCCGAAAGGTCGTTTCTTCTCGATTTTCGGATATCGACCTTTCGGAATATCGACGCTTATCGTATTAAAAACCATAATTTTTTTTCATAGGATATTTACCTCCTAAGGTCAATTACACTGCGTCGAAATTTCGTTTCTCTCTTCTCCGATTTCTGAATATCGACCTTTCTGGAATAAAAACCTTCGGATAAAAACCTATGTTTTTATTTCATAGATTTTTCTCATTTGACCCTGTGAAATTCCTAGGGCTAATGGTGTTGTGTTTGGCTGTTACGGGCGTCAGAAACGGTGCCCCTATTTTGGTCGACCAAATATTTTAATATTTGACATATTAAAATCAGGTTTTTAGGTCTCACATAAGCACGGCTGTATAATATCGGGCGCAAACTCAACAAAGAAATGGTTTTGGGGTGACTGCCATTCTATATCGAGATAAATCGGTTATAAACAACTTTAAAAATCGGTTATCATCCCCTCGCCGTTTAACAAAACTTTAAAATTGATGTCTAAAAAATCTGAAAAAAGCGGCGTAATGACCTCACTAGTATTCGTAGTAAAAATCCTATGAAATAAAATTAGGTTTTTTCTGCCGAAGGTATTTCTCCGTAAGGTCGATATTCGCTAAAATTCGGAAAAACTACGCTTTCGGATTAATGACCTTTCGGAGTAAATATCCTATAATAAAAAAATAGGTTTTTATCCGAAAGGCTCGATAATTCGGAAATTCCGGAAGACAACGACCTTGTGGAGTATGACGCACCTTTCGGCAATATATAAAACTTTTCGGAGCAAATGACCCTTTTTTAGATTTCGAATAATGACGCTTTCGGACACTATGCGTTGGATTAATTTACCCATCGGAGATATAGACTTTCGGAGAAAAACCATTCGGGAGTAAATACCTTTCCGGAATAAGACCGGTCGGAGTAATAACCTGTCGGAACAAAAACCGTGGGACAAATGACACGCTCGGAACAATCGACCGCCCCCGTGCTATCTCATCTATAAATAACATGTAACTTTATCACATGGTAGGCTTGGTAGCCTTTCCACGAGGGGATTGCAATAAAAGTAGTATGGTATCTTTCATTGTTTCTCTTAATCAATATAAATGGACAACAAGGTCAACCCCATGTGACCTCTATTGATCTTCGATTTAGAATATTCGACGTTTGCAAAAAAATGTTTTTTGTCGCAGTTTTGAGGATAAGATGAACAATTTGATCCCCTTTTAAAGTAAATCGGAGGCAATATTCAGATTTAGACCTTTTTCGTGATGACGCTTGACATTGACGAGTTTTGTCATATGCTCCGTAACCATACGTTGTAAGTAGTAACTAACTGAAACCTTTTTTAATCCTTGTGACGAGACAAACACTTTGGTTACCTTTTTAGCAGTCCATCAATCATTTTTTTTATTTTTTGACCCCTGTATTGTGAATTTTGCCCCTCCGTCCCGGTTCGGCCAACCAGCTTTCCGTCATGGGGCACCCCCGCTAAATTTGCTTCATTAATCGCTTCAGAGAATAACAATCCACTGAGTAAATGATGCTCTGGCTTTCCAACGGTCACGGATATTGCTCGCAAATGACCCAACTATTTTTAAATTTACATAACATCTTTAAGAGGCGAGTTATGGTGGAGTGTTTAGAGCAGGGAATATGGTTAGGAGCTTTGTTCTCTGTAGAGGGCGCCATATCAATGTCACTATCTATTATATACGCTTCTACAGAGAACCCAGCGCCTAAAATTGTCCCTAGATAAAAAGTATCATCCTGAGTAATGTTCGTGAATGTCTCGTCATTTCTGTGCAGAGAAGATACCTTTTGCACATTTTCAACATGACTTCAAATGACCCTCTAGATGACCTTTAGCATTTAGGCCTACCCCTTGACAGACAAAAGTATAATCCACTCATACGGAATCCTTCTGATCAACTTTTGGTGAAATATTCCAGGCCCTTTCTGTGCGGAAAAGTAGCAGTCTACACTTCGTCTGGCAATGTCCTCAAATACACTAGAGGACTTCTGACCTTATCACAAATACCCCACATACGCTATCCATAAGGACCATTCTGAGCAAATTTTTTTCTGCCCCAGCCATTTCGTGCACGAATTACCTACATATTAGTACTACCCCCATACCCACATGATCTATTAGGTTGGACTAATCTCGAAGCCTTGATAACTTAACGCATTTTTAAATATTTACCCCGTGTATAAGCCGAAACTTGAACTAAGGTTAGAAACCTTGTAAAGATAATCAACAAACTATACACTGTTGGAATCATTGTGTTTCTACCATTTTTCAATTTGACTTTGCATAATCTTTAAAAAAACCCTCAAACTCCACTTCACTTGGACATCATACTTTTTTTTGTGGTGTGAGGTAACCATGGTATGAACGCATCTTTACACCACCCCCTCTCACACCGCCCCCCCCACCCGCGATCAGCATGTCTGATTGCCCCCCATACTAACCTACACACACTTGCCAAAGGTATTTCAACATATGATGATGATGATGTTTCGCCGTCAACGACTGCAACGTTTCACACGGTCTGGTAAGAAGTCACGGAACCATTTAAAGTTGATAAAGGATCCATAATTACTCTAATTTCCTAAGCAGTCTTTCATGTGGCACTTTGTCGAAAGCTTTAGCAAAATCGAGGATGGCCACCTGAGTAGTTTTACCATCCTCGATATTCGAAGCAATGTCTTGAACTGTTAAGATGAGATTTTCAGTTGAGTGCTGGCTCTGAAACCATGTTGCCTATTTGTCAATATGCTGTTCTGGTCGAAATGGGTCATAATTTGAGAATGGATGATATGCTCTAGTATTAAACTTGCTGGGTACACTGGTCAGTGAAACTGTTTCTTAATTTTTCTGCTTTCGCCTTGTCCTTCCTTCTTGTAGATGGGTGTAATATTTGCCTCCTCCATTGTCTTGGTGTTGATCCTTGGTCGATGGATGTTTGGTATATATAGGTCCTGTCCAGCATTGGCAACTATGGCTGCAGGACCCTCCATCTTCACAGGAGCCGCCATCCTTCAGCATCCAAGGAGCCAGTTTATCTGGCTTCCTTGGATGCTGAAGATGGCGCCAGTTTATCTGGGCGGAACACTTTGTGGGTCAAGTTTTAATTGGTTCAACACCCCTATTCCATTCAGTAACAGTAGTAATGAGGTCTTGTTGGGTGGTGACTGGTCCCAAGGTTAGGTATGTTAGATTTCTCTTCCTCTGTGAAAAACACTGCGAATTTGATTGCCGAAGGGTCCTTCTGCTTTTTTGTTGCTATCAGTCACTATTTTTTCCTATCTTTAAGTCTGGGATGCCAACTTCATTTTGTTGAAGGCCGTTTGATGAAATTCCCATAAACTGCTTTTGGGTTTTCATCCAAAGCATTTGGAAGATGAGAGTCCATATCTTTTGATCTAGCACTTCTTTATTTTTTTCTCTTTGTCGCAAACCAAAGAAACCATAAACATGTGAACATAGAATGTGCTTTGAGATGTTTTGTCTAAAGACACTAAATGTGTATTGTCTCAAGATAACTAAAAGAGTAACAATCCTTTGATAAATGAAAAGTGGTTAAAATTTTCAATCGGCCAAACTCGGTCAATATGTGTCCTTTGGGAAAGATTTTCTCGTGTCAGAACCCTAATTTGTATGGTTTATAATTTTTTCTCGTGGTGAAAAAAGAGGGCTCTTTAAGGGGTTCTCTTTTTTTAGACGCGTATTCAATGTTTGGAACCAATACTTTCATTGAAAGTATTGTTTCAACAGGTTAAAGATCATCTTGTGGAGCATTGCCTATTTGAACAGTTTCAAAGTTGCTTCATCGGAGGGGCACATCAGAGACGGCCCTGTTAAAGGTAAAGGGTGATATACTGCTGTAAATTGATCAAGGCAGGGTTGTTCTTATGGCTATCTTAACCTATTACAACAGCCGCCTTGTATACCATCACCATGAAACTCTCATTCGTCGTCTCAATGTCAATTGTATTTCAGGTCCGCCCCTTTCCTGGATATCATATATTCGAACCGCAGCAAAGTCGTGTCTGTATTGATGGTGGCCTGAAGATGTATTCATCTATGTGTGGACCCCAAGTCCATCATGGGTCCCCTTCAATTTATCACTTATCTATTCATCCGTATTGACAAATTATAACGCAAACACAAGTTACTTTTCATGAATATGCGAATGACTCACAAATTTACTGTTCGTAAATGAATCCAAAGAAGCTGTTACAGAGATTCTGCCTTACATCGCCTACAATGTGTAATTGAGAAATAAGTCACTGGATGAATCAATTAAATTAAAACTCAACCTGGAAACCACTGAATTCATTGTTTTTGGATCCCCCTCACACGAAATTCTGTACTATGATATCTCAATTTGGAACATTAACTGTCAGATCAACCACCTCGGTCGGCAACCTCGAGTTTTCTCTTGACTCAACTTCCATGAAAAACCCATGTGTCTCCTTTAATGTCGTAGCACCTTAATTTTCAAATCGTATATTTCTTGTATACGAAGATACTGGATTTGACTTTGCCATCAATAGACTGTTTCCATTTCCTCAAAAAAGGCTTCCTTCACATGACGCAGGCATTTTTGAGTAAAAGAATTGGTTTAGTGTTTTAGATGGAAATTTTCTGCTAATTCCAAATATTTTTGTGTTGCAAGCCTTGAATTTTGAGAGGAAATTTGCATAATTAGCATAAATTCAAAAGCTAACCATTTTAATAATTGTGCTACATACTCAAGATTTAAGGCCTTGTAATGACTTCATTCTTGTCTAACAAAATGTTTTCCAGGTTCCAGGAATACAATTAATATCATTAGTTATATCATTAAGTCAACTTAACAGTTAATTTGCATAAAAAAATCAAAATGGGCTGCCATTTTGACTTTTTGTTCATAACTCAAGATTTAAAAGGCTTGTAAGACTTCAATTTTGGGTTTATACATCTGTTTTTCAGGGTCAAGGAATTAAATTAGATCATTAGTATGGTCATGCGGCATGAGTTGGGGTAATACAAAACGAGGGTGGTCCGTTACATTTTGGCACAAATATTTTTATAACATTTTTTATTGTATCATAGGAACCAATTTAGGTATTCAGCTGATTATATTTCTATTTAAAAGGAATTTAATTCCACTTTAAATGGTAGCAGATTCAATTTTGTGCTATTTTTACTTTTGGGATTGTGCGTATTTGAGTCAGTCGGGGGTCAGAGAGGGTGGTTGGTGCCTACGGATGAGGTTCCTACGGATGAGGCATGTGTTAAAGTATAGGTGTATTTTTTGATATTCGGGGCTTTTGGATTTTTTTGTTTTTGTATCTTTGTAACCCTGCCAAGTATTAAGATAAATAACAGCTCATTTGTTTTTTTATTTATGTGGCATTTATGTTGACTCATACACATTTAAGCTATGGTGGAATAATGTACAGGGAACAAATTAGACTTTGCCCACCAAATTTTGTACTTTTAACATCAAACAGTCACTTTTCCACCACCCTATATGACGCTTGTGGCACCCTGTATATTCACATATAATTGCATATTTGTCTTCCTTCATTTTTAGCTTTACAACAATATATAGTTTTATAGGTTCATCTGCAAACACATGATGACTTACTCTCATTTAAGTGTGAAACGTGTAATATTTGGAGTGTCAAAGATGTAACACATTTTGCTCCCACTCAATGGCGCATGACCTTATAGCTTAGGTCGTGTTGACAGTTAATTTGCATAAAAATTCAAAATTGCAGCCTTTTTAAATTTATGCCATTAATTGTCAAGATATGGCATAAATACCTTCACTGATAATCTAGTTTTGTTCTCTGACCCTGAAAACATATGTTAAGACACAAATGAATTCTTTACAAGCCTTAAATCTTGAGTTATGTACAAACAATTTTAAAATGGTGGCCATTTTGAATTTATGCAAATTCGGCACACTTCCCCTAAAAATTAGCTTTGGGGACGTAAAATTTGTTAATCCAAGCAACCAATTTTCTATAAATAAGCACTATTTCAGATGAGTTACTCAAAAATGCCTTCGCCTAGTTTCTTTATTGAGAAATGGAACCATTCGTATCATCTTGTGCGGTCTTTTTGTTCTGTGCCATACTTTATGGAAATTCACTTCTCACTGATACTACAGACGCTAACCTACAAAGGCCTTCAACCATTTAAAAACTCGGGATGCGTATCATTTTTGGCTTGAAACGCCGGATCACAATTTCTCTAAAAAATATATTTATCAGATCTTCACTGGCTTCCTGTAAAAGAAGTATTAACTTTACGTTGCTACCATAAGTTTTCATTTCCTACAAATGACAATTTGCCCCTAGATATCTCAGAAAATCAATTTCGCCTCATCTATGGACACTGGTCGCTACTTCTCGGCCGTTCGTCACAGGATAGTACTAGACTGGTCCATACCCCCACTACCCGCGTGCTGGTGCATGATCACTCTTTTCATGTTTTAATGGGTCACATCGAATGGAATACATCTTCTCCGTCCAATAAATTCGCATGACTCCCACACTTAGTAGTTTTCAAAAAGCTACATCAAAACATCTTTATTTCCTTGTTGATATTATTTTGTACTCTTTTAAATTTTTTATCCCGTGGTTATATTTCTGGTGTTTTTGTAAGTGTGCGGCCTTGAATGGGGGGGTTCTTTAATTTTCGCGGCATATATATTCTTTGTCTGTATGTATGTAACACGAATGCAGAGACGGATTTGAACAGGCAGAAGACAGGAAATAGTTCATTGGCTATAACACCAGTGCTGTCACCTTCGGAGTCTAGTTTTATCCGGTTTAAGATAAGGCAATCCTGGTATATCTCTCATGTGAAGGGGACTTAGTAGGGAAAGAAATCACATTATGCCATATCTATTCGTCTAGATTAGTGTGGTCCGAGGTCTCTGGGCTTTGGTCCAGACTTTTGCGGGTTAAACTGGTTTTGTGAGCCAGATGACTAGCTCGCTCTGAGTGTAAGTCGGATGCCTGAATGAGTTATAGCCTCCTATTTCCATTTAGGAATTACCAGGCATTTGTGAATGATGTATTGCAGAAAAACCCTGCTTCTAAAATCTATTTGAAATGTAGTTATGTTGACCATTCTTGTTTTCCCAGTCAACCACTATACTTTGCATTCTTTCTAGGCATATGCATGGGATAGGTTCTCTTCCATAGAGACCGTCAGTCTACGATGATCACTGTCTTTGTTTTGGGAGAAGAGATGGTGTTTGGGAGAAAAGAAATGATGGTGTGATTTCTGGTTTAAGCCATCCAGTGATTTCTGGAGGGAACTATTTGTTTGTGTTCCTATCCATCAGGAATATCCACTCATTGGCCCGCTACAGAATGTCGGTGCACTCTGTCTTTGGCATTGTAGGACTGGATTTCGATGTTGCACAGTTGTGCAAAAGGCATTGTAGAGATGGAGTTCAGATTCTCAGGTGTGATGATTTTTTTTTTTGGTTTGCCTCTACGACGTACGTAGCCAGACCTGTGGGATTGCTTCAGTGTTTGATCACGGCGGCAGTTGTATCTTCAACGTTGCAATGAGTACCTACAACCATTGAGGATGCATGTGGAACAGTGTACAAAGACGATGATGACATAATTGCAGAATTTAGATTGGTCTTGCCCCACAGCTTCACATTGGCAGGGGATGGAAGTTGAATCATGAATTTACATTCCATGTCACAGCTGTTTGAAAGCTCCATTTATTATGACAAAAACAGACAATTAAACAAAAATTATCGTCGGCGACACACTTTCTGACCAATGATTTGGATATTTAGTCCACTAAATAGATTCGGTGTAAATTTTACGGAATTCATTGCGGGCAAATATGATTTTTCTTAAAAATCTAGTTTCCACGTCTTTCTATGGAGAATGGGCCATATAGAGGGCGCTATAACATATAAAAGCACTGACCTTTGTGAGGCCTATTGGCAAGATTCCCGCAATGGATTGTCTGATTTTTGCAGAGATAATAGCTCTGCATGTCCCAACTATATCAGGTGTCAAAGTTGTGTCGCCACTGCCTTAAAATTGTTCTAAACAAGAGACAATTTGTATGGGGTCACACAGCTGTATGTCGAAAGAAGCAGCTCTGGCGTTCCATACATACAAAAGATTCTTTGGGAGGTGTCGAACTGCATGACAGACTCTCAATTCAACCACTGCCCTTGTTTCGTACATCCGTAAAGGTACCAACATGTCTTCCTCGTTTACATCTTTTATTATTCCGGTGAGGTATTTCCTTTGCTCTTGAAGATTCATGTCTCTGATCAGCTTTTGGTTATTTTGTTACCAAGACCGGCTCTGTCCGTCTCTAGCCATTTCATTCAGAATTCTAATTCTTTTACACCATTCCAACTGGCTTTTGTCTTTTTTCACTTTCCATACATTTTCTGTAGAGTGTCTGTGCACTTCTATTTTTAGAATGCTTGTTTAGATGGTACTTAGTTACTTGCACACATTTGACTGAAGTGGTTAGCTTTTTAAGTTGCAGGCCATAGCGTTTCCTGCTCCTGTACAGAGCACTGGTGGTGGTACATCTGCTTATACCTGCCCATTGCTTCAGATATTTGGTGGAAGTAGCTGTTATAGATCAGCTTCCCGAGGAACCCGAGAGAGCGGGCAGCCTTGGAAGACTCCTATCATGTACTGTATCCAGTCAGTTGTCCATTCAGTTTTTTTGACACATATGAACAGCTCATCATAGTACTTATTCATGATCTTCCTAATGTTGTCTGAAACCGGATACCACTAAGCAAACTGACAAGGTTGCGTGGTACAGTACCGTATGCATTTTGCAGATCCAGCCATGTTGTCACAATTGGTTTACTATTCTTTTTGGCATCTTGGAACATTTCCTGATATTTTCTCATTGAAACTTTTCTGAATGGATTGGTCAATATAATTGTTTTCTGTCTTCTGTTTGATGGTTCTTTGAGCGAGAATACTGAGGTTACCACTAGATTTCTTCAGTGTGATGGGCCTGAAGCAGGAGGAATCACTAGTGTTCTCCTCTTTGGATATAAGGATGGTTTCTCCCGTTCTCTAGCTCACAGGCATTGCAGCTGTTCTCCATATCGTCGCTGGCGGGAAAAAGCTCATATGTGCATTTGACATTTAAGAAAAAAACTCACATGTAGTAAAAATGCTAACATGTCTAAACCTCATAATGTAACATTTTCGGAAGGCACCACAAACTGAATAATTTGCTGTAATGCCTTGCACAAGAAAAGTTTCCCTTTCTAAAAATATTTAGATATTTATTTACTCCAGATTCTAAAATAAACTGGCATATGATTTACTCTCATATTTGGCTTGAAATTCAAACTAGAACCCGATGTGACCAAACTGTACATATGCAGTTTTAACACTGGGCCCACTTTTACATTATGTGGTTTTTGCAGTTGACTCTGATTACATTGAGGGGTTTCCCTCCCAGCACGCTATATTGCAAATAACTTCGTGTAGGAGCCGGGTTGTTCTAGGGCATTTTTCCACACCAGATAGGGGATCCAATAAGTACCTGGGCACCGTGCATTTCTCTTTTTCTGAAGATAGGTGCCCTTTAGAGGATGGCATTTGTAGTTACGCTTTCTGTCACTGTTTAAATTTTTGAAAAACTTCTCTGCCCTGCTTGCTGAAGGAAGGAGGTCTGTTTGTTTCTCATTCAGTAGACGTTTTTACATATTTGTTGTGATTTGTCAAATTGGTCTCTTTGCTGGCACTTTTCTTTCTTGTGATGTTCAGCTCTAGTTCCTTACTTTGTTTTGTAAGCGTACGAGCTTAAGGAAATCCTTTTTAAATTAGCCGAGTGCACCTTATTTCCATTTCTCGGGGCTTGTTTGTATCGCGCATTGGTGTCTTTCTTCAGACGCCTTAGTTTTCGTGTTGTCTTGAGCATTGATCCTTACATTCTTTTTGGGGACAGCTTATTTAACTCCAATCTTTCTACGAGTCTCTTACATAGACAGAATCTCCAATTGGTTGTACTTGTGCATTCTGATATCGCCTATTTCATTTTGTATTCTTCATAAAGTGGTCATCAAGGGACTTCAGAAGTGAGTTCAGATGGCTTCGGCAGATTTATGTATGTACTCTTTGACATCAATGAGTCTGCATTTAATTGGCTTCTTCTCTGCCTTTTTTGGGGGGGGAGGAAAGATTCGAATAATCGTGTTTTTAAAGTTGTTTGCATTCGGTTTGTATTTGAGCCCGATGCAAGTCTCTGAAGTAGGCGTGGTAAAGTGCGAGTCTTCCCGCCACTGCATGAATGATATCGCACAACTTCAACCCCCCCCCCTTATGGAAAGCGTTACGAAGAAACGATAGCTCTAGTACTATGACTGAACCTGACATTCGGTGCTAACGCAGCCCTTAACCCTGCTGACGTCCTGAAACCCCTACTGGAGGTAAAACATATATGTTCCAATTGCTTCCAAAGTGATTCACTTCTTCTGTTTTTTAATATATAATAAACATTGCATTTTTTAAATCACGTCCACGCCCGTTTTTTTATAGTTTGAAGTAAAACGTGGCCGGGCTTCAGATCGATCTATGGCCGGTTCCACTATCCTCCCTGAAAGATCAATAGTAAACTGTGGGGATGGGGGAAATTTTCATATTTCTTAGTAACCAAACAGAGGAATGAGTCCTTTTGAAGGAAATCGAGCATCATAAATATTTCCCCCTGTGTGATCTTGAACCATGTATAGCTGATATCCGTGAACCACAGTCATATATGGGCAAACATACTTTTCATTCTTTAAGCGTCATGCATTTTAACACGATACTAATCATCTTTTTATTATTTAACCCATGTACCATTCCCCTCATGAAAAAAAATTACCAAAGCGGATTTTGGATATGTGCAGTGATTGATTTGCTCATATTTTGGGAGGGGTCAACACCAATTTCTTAAATTGACTAATTATTTCGATCATTTGGGTGAGTCGCTATTTTGAAGTGAGAGGCTAATGAGGCTGCCGCTGTTGTCTCTGTCCACCGCAAATACATCATAGCGCCATCAGACGTTTAACAATTCTCTGACTATGCCGACTCATGACACTTCATCAGAAAATAAATTCATGGTGTTAAGATATGTTGTTTTAAACAATGTTAACAATGATAAAATAATGGTGACGTCAAAAATTAGATTGCTTGCACCTGTCCGGTGGTGGCAGCCAGAAAGCGACATTTAGAATATCGTAAACGATATCGTAACAAAAATCCTTATTTTTTGTATATGATATAAAGCACTATTTATATTCCAACCATTGGGTTGGAGAATCAACTCCAATGTAAAGGTTATTTTTGTTTAATGTTTGTATATGAATATCGGATAAGGAATAGTATCCTACATGAAAGCCGCCAAATCTATCGGTTTGTGCCCGTGTGGACAATTTGCATTTTTGAGTTGGGAAAAATAGTATAGAGATGATATTTTATACGCAGATGGCCAGCACATGCTATAGAACAACGTATCCAAAATCCGCTAAATCCTCGAAAAGAATTGCTGAGTTTGGGGTATTTTTTAATGAAGGGAATAAGGGGGTCACATTTGTACAGTATTAGAATTGGTGTTCAAACTACAGGCAACTAAATATGTCGCCGCTGAGTAAGAAAATGTATACTTTGCCTTATCTACAACTTTGAGTTCAATAGATGGTTCAAGATCACCCCGGAAGAAAAAAAATAATGGTCCCGATTTGCTTTCCAAGTGAGTCATTCCTCGTTTATTTTATAATAAACATTGCATGTGTATTTAAACAGTCTACGCCCTGTGTTATTTTAGAGTTATAATTAAACGTGGCGGGGCTTCAGGTCTATGGACATTACGTACCACTATCTCCTCCTGAAAGATAAATATTAAAGGGGAATTTCTGATCCACAACCTCGCCCCATGACTTACCTAAAAAAAGTTGAGATTCTTTCATATCACTGAACTGTTAGCCTTAGTAATTTTTTTTTTTTTTTTTTTAAAAAGAATAAATTGTGTCGTATCTGTAAGAAATTCGTAATTTTGTATTATCTGTCGGCGTTAACACAGTGCCTATGGGGACCATATGGGACACACGCGATTGCTCATACACAAAACCGCAGATCGGGATCAACTCAACT
>JAMKCH010036162.1:0-14943 GCA_023653785.1 Ophioderma brevispina
CGCTCCGGTCCAACTGTTTCCTCCCTCCGGTGACACGATGGGTTGAATCTACTATAATATTCTCTATCCCATATGCTTGGTCAATTCGATCCCGGCGCCTGTTTAAAAAAATTGGAAGCCCGCGCATTTACAAATACGTACTGGCGGGTCGGCTAACCATAGAAACAAAGCACTGTTTTTCACATATTTCGGAATACCGCAGTTCTTTCTCGATTTCGAATACGCAGTTCTTGCTGCATTCGGAATAACGCAGTTCTTGCTCATTTCGAATAACGCAGCTCTGGCATGGATTCGGGAATACGCAGTTCTTGCTGGGTTCGGAATAACGCAGATCTTGATTGATTCGGAATAACGCAGTTCTTGCTGGATTCGGAATAACGCAGGTCTTGCTGGATTCGGAATAACCCACCTCTTGCTCGGATTCGGAATAACGCAGTTCATGCTCAATTCGGAAAAACACAGCTCCTTGTTCGTTCGGAATAATGCACCTTCGGAATAACGCCGCTCTTGCTCAATTCGGAATACACCCACACCCTCTTGCTCATCGGAATAACGTAAGCTCTTGCCGATTCGGAATAACGCATCTTCGGAATAACGCAGCTAATGCTTAATTCGGAATAACACCCTTTCGGAATAACGAAGTTCTTGCTTCAATTCGGAATAACACACTTTCGGATAACGCCAGCTCTTGCTCGATTCGGAATAACACAGCTAATGCTCTATTCGGAATAACGCAGCTTCGGAAACGCAGCTTCGGAATAAAGTGCTGACCCCGTTTCAACTTTTAGCTGCTGCCTCATAGTACGCAAGAATGTAATTGTGGTGCTGGCAAGAAGGTTGCTCTACGCTATGATGAAAGCTTCCACTCACATTGGTTTCAGCTCTTAACAGAGCAACCCATCTACAGCACAGTTTTGGGCTCAAGACCATGTTCTTCATCCAACATACCATAGTCTTTAGCTCCTTGTAGACTAGGTTGAGCAAGAACACACCAAGCCTTTTGCAATTTCCAGACTGGTAGAACCTGTTTCGCCTGAGGCACGGTATTAGCGCGTGTTGGTAAGGGGTTTTGTATATGCATTCGCATCCTACATAGTGAACACATTGTATTACAAATTGGCAGCCATTTACGATAACTTTTTATCTTAAAGAAACATTAAGACTCATCTCTTAAACTGGCTGCATGAACTTTTCAAAATGGGAGGCTTGGGTGCAAACCTTTTTTATCACGAGGAATGAGATGATGTGACATCCATTTTACCACACAGGTTAGCACACCATTGTCTTCTGCCATGTTAGAGACCTGCTACAAAGAATATGCTCCATACAAGCTTGCCCGTATCCAATAGCACTTATTAGCCTACTGAGTTAACACAAGCCCTGCTGTGCGCACACATACTCTCGGGCAGTTTGTGACGTCACATGACTCTCGTGTATATAGAATTGAAACTTATTGCTTGGGTAAACCTGATTTTTTTATTAGCAATTTTTTAGCCAAAAACCCGGCGAAAATCGCAGGTTTCTCTTAGCATTTTTACTCACGTCGTAATGTTCCCCCCATATTCCGCAGTTTTTACACAAGGCACACTTAATGACGTCATAGAGACAACGTTGGGATGTTGGTATATTTCTCGGACTGCGGCAGAAGCGGCATAACAACGATTTCGCCCCCCCCCACCCCAGCACCACTCACCACCACCACTACCATGGGTGAGGGAGTTGAAAAGAACAAGTTGGTTTAGACTGGGTTTAATTACATATTTTGAACTCCCAGGTACGTATTAAAAACAATAGGCCAAAATCCTTTGGAAATGGGGCGGCCATTTTGGAAATCCAAGATCGGCGCCAACGCTTTCGGAGGGAAATACGACCAATACTTTTTCCTGATACTGGAACGTTTATTATTCCAATGAACATCAAAAAGCATCGAAATGATATGACTCCTATTATAGCAAAAATCTCAAAGGGCGACGGAGGTAGGGGAACGTAACGGCGTAATAACGATTGCCCCACCCCCCCACATGGCGAGGGGTGTTAACAAAGCACAGCTTGGATATATTAGGTTAATTATCATATTCCGGAACTCCCAGGTAAATTGACAATATAGGATTGGCCAACAAAGTTACTTCCATGCTGCCAGAACAAAATATAATAGATCAAATCCTTTGGGTAATGGCGGCATTTTGAAATCCAATATGGCGGCCAAACGCTTTTTCAGAAAAAAAAATTCGACCATCTATTTTCTGATACTTGGATGTCTACTTCTATCCCAATGAGACCAAAAAGCATCCTTAGCAAAAAAAAAATGCAAATATACCCAACACATCCTACCCTACCATGGAGTTTTGTGTACATGACTCTTATTATGACATGTATGTTTCATATGGCAAGACCTTCACCAAGTTTGGGGTACTAAACCAGATGTAATGGTCAATTAATTAAATTAGAAATTTTCCTATTTTATGTCTCTGTAGATGTTTGGACGTTACTGACCACTATTTGCATAATACCCTGGTATTATATATTTTCATATATGTCCATTCAATGAAGCCAAATGAGCTTTACGTTTCGCGTTGGTCGGTAGGGGTTTTTTGGTTACATTAGATCCCATGAGTTAACAGCGGGCATTTAACTCTTCTTACCAGAAAAAAAGAGGGTGGGGGTGGGGGGGGGGGGTTGCCATCACCCCCTAGTGAACTGTTGCTCCGTTTGCTCAAATGCAAAAGCTTCGTAAAAGTTTACTCTCATCCTTTTCTGGTCATTTTGCGAAAAAGAACGTGAAGGTAGCACCTTCACCGGTGTTTGGTTTATGCTTCAAAGTCGAGGATATTTTAATGGAACCTTTCTAAAATAGTATGCACAGTATGGCTCTAACTCTAGGTTATGTAGAAACTGGTCCGTTGTCCCTTCATTTAGAGGTGAAAACTGCTGAAAATCCGATAATTCCACCATTTTTTGCGCAAAATTTTCGCCTATTTCATGGAATGTAACTTTTTTCCGGAATCACGGACTTAGACGTCATTGTACGTCATACTAGGTATGTTTGTATATACCTGTCCACTGGTTTAGAATTATAAGCATAGGGTGCTTTATAACGAATTCTCGAGCGAGGGGGTGGTAACCCCCCCCCCCCCCTGGTAAACCGTGGCCCCCCCCCCCAAAAAAAAAAAAAAGGGAAAAAAGAAAAGCTTGGTAATACGAGGGTTACATACATAATGAAAATGAGATTACTTACAGACCTAATGTCACAGAAGTGTGGTAAATATGTGTAGCTCCTCTTACATAAACATTCAATACTGTTATTTTAGCCATTTAGTTTTGGTATAAAAAAAAGAAGGTGCATGCCTATATGTCTAACAGAGTCTTATATCTTTTGGTTTTATAAGCATCATCGGCAACAATTGCCTTGCATACCTGGTCAGACAAGCACTTCAGATTTCTAAAATTAGCTCCATTGGGTCTCATTAGCACACAACGCTTTTACCATATGACACACTTCATTTCTTTGTTCAATCAATAGCTTCTCTAACTTTCCTCGGAATACCTGGCACGGAATTAACAACATCATATTTTTTGTAACGGTTTACAAAAAAGAGAAATTGACACAAGTTAAAATGCATAGCTTGGTAAAAATAAATTAGTCCAAAATTCAGGTACATACTATGTTGAGTTTTGAAAATAAAAATGCAGATTGAATCTTTTAACCATACAAAATGCAAAAGATTGCCAAAAATATTATTTTTTTATTATTGATAACATCAGGAATAATCCACTTAAGTGTACTTATATTGACTCGGTCACTCTGAAATTATTTGCACAGGTTTTTACAGGGAAAAATTGAAAATTGTAAATTGATATACTCTCCACTTTTTATGTAAATTCAAGAGATTTACAAATCATAATGTTTGCACATTTGTAGAAACAAAAAAAAATTTTGTGTTGCAAATATCAAGTTAGCCTTGAGAGTATTATAGATTGGCAGAGTTTAATTTAATAATTCTGCTGCACATGTTTGAAGAAAAACTGACATGGCAGATTGATGGCCTGTAATTTCTTCTACTATGCAGGTTTATTTAAAATTGGTTATGGGCAAGTTCGTCAATAATCGCAATTGTATCACCTTTTTCATCAAACATTACAAATCATTCTTTAACCATCATCTACGGACTTGAGACATTTTTTGTAACAGCAAACTCCCGAAGGGGGTGGGTGGTTACCACCCCCCTGCGATTTTCGTACTGACCTTTCTTCCCTTGTAAATTTGGTACCACAGGATAGCTTAGAGTATTCTTTTTTTCCATTAGTATCAAAATAAGACAACATCTCCTTAGAGGTGGGACGTCACTGTGACTCATATGTTGGGAAATGTGAAAATAACTGATATAGGTTATAAAATTTCTATTTCACATTTCTTATCACTCCAAAACTTATTCTAGCCAAATTGTTCTCATAATATATTATTTCCCATCAGTAGAGCCCCAAAGCGCATGAAAATCGGACATTCCTCCATTTTTGAGCGAAAAATATTGAATTTTCCGTCCATTTTTCTACACTGTGTCTCATGAACTTTACCGTTTTGCTGACGGGCGAACTTTATGATGTCATTGTGACGTAATCTAGGCCATGTAGGTATCAGTTTGGTATCAATGGAAAGAGAAGATCCAAAGCTATCTATTGGTACGAAAAGTCATAGTGTCCTGCGTTTGTCCTAGCCTGTTGGTACTTCTCTATGGAATGGGGGAGTTGTTGCTTCACTTCACCAATCCATCACTTTGGGATCACCCTGTATCAAACCTTCCCCCGTGGATGTTTTTTTCTGTGAAAAGGAGCGGAAATGTCATTCACATTCCATTAATAATTTTGAAATTACATTGAACAATTTGTCCACCCAAAAAGTGTTTTTATCCTGGCGCGGGTGGGAAAAGGTAGGTGAAGGGGGGGGGTGGGTGTAGAGTGGGTGTCCTACGAACCTCCGAAATTTGTTTTCTAGCTGGCGTGCTTTTACTAGTGAGATTTTCTGAGTACATTTTCCTCACATTACAAAATGCGCTTCTTTTTATCAAAATAATTTTACAATTCAACCCAAAATTCTTAATATGACCCTTCCCATTGGGCACTACGGAAGGTCGCTGAAATGTTTAAAACTAGAATTGTCTTAGGACCGCTCTACATGTGATATGTGGTAATGAATTCGTGAAAAAACAAAAGTAAGCATTTCTAGTTAGTCACTAGGTGTTAATTTGAAACTTTGTTAATACGTCATGTTTATGTCATTAAATATCCATCCCTAATGCTCCTACTGCATTTGTTTGCAAAAGTCAAGGAGCGAACTCCTGCCCGGTTTTAGGGAAAATTGATCTAACAAAGAAAATAACGGTACCTACCTTTTTTGCGGTTATCGTCAGGTTGGTCAAAAAGACTTTAGGGGCATTTAAATGCACTTTTGAAAAAAAATCACGGAGCTGACCCCACGATTAGGGGGTAATTGCCCAATTGCCTCATTTTTCTACCAAGAAAAATGACGTTACCACGGTACCTCCTTTTTGCGGTGATCGTCATATTTTTCTCTAGGGACGTTAGAGACAATAAGGAACATATCCTGAAAAAGATATCGTTTAGATACAGCACTTATTTCAGTACTGCACTTATTTGTTTGCTAAATCAGAAAATCAAAAAAACAAATCATCAATATCAGGTCTTTATTTCGTCATTAACTAGTCGGGTACGGACATTCACTACAACACGTAATCGAATGGGGATTTATATCTTTGAACACAGCTGTTTTCTTCCATTTCTGACACTTTTTTCTTCAATTGGAAAATATACCTCATGCAAAATAAAGAAGCTAAAGATATGACCTTTGACATTAAAATGAAGATGTGTGCGCAAGAACTGCCTAAGTCCATTTTGAGCATTTTGAAATACGAAAACTGTATGTGATTTGAAGATTATATTATAGGAAACGACCAGAAGGTAATCCTGAGATGAAACTTGGTAGGACTATAGGTTATAATTATATATAGGATTGGTTAATCCATTATCCTTTAACAACCGGTGAGAAAATGGCTTTCTAATCGATATTTATCTATTTATTTGTTTTGAACTTTCTGACTTTAGTTTTTCAGGCGCCTCCGCCGGCGTTTATCTTCACCTTTGTGAACATTTTGGACTGGAAGTACATTATTAAAAGTATGAAGTTTAAAAGTCTTCTGTATATATACAAATCCCAAAATGATATGTCGTCAATATACCTGACAGAGCGTTTTACCAGCCAGCCATGCACCACAAAGGGATAGAAGGTCTTCGCTCGTCTCTGGATACCACTTGCCTTGCAATCCTACGATCGCTTCAAAGGTGCGTGTTTCGATCGTCTTTGGGACCCCCCTGATTACCCGGAAGTAGGATCGACTTTGATACAAGAATGAAAAGCTGTATTTTTCTCATTGTCGCCTGATATTTGAGCCCGCACAAAGAAACACCGTTTTAATGGTAACCGTCAACATAGTCTTAATAGAGTAATTAGATACATGAATAGAGTGATTGAATAGGGCCCTGGGATGTAACATTTGCTTCTACCATCAAAACGTAAGTTTGTTTCCATGCGTGCAAGTGTAAGGCTCTCATCTCAAGGTACAGAAGACCAATAGACATAATCGGAACAAGCTCCTTCAAGAGATCGTCGGCCCGCGAACATACTGACGATTTGCAAAATACGAATTTCGAGAAAAACGACTTGAAGATTTGCGTATTTTTTAATTTGCCCCATACTGTTAATTTCTTAAAGAACATATTTCAATTAAAAACCTAGTGGAAAATCGCCGAAATAGTAATTAAATTTCAAATATATTTAGTTAATCAGCTTCCAATTTATTTGATAGCGAAAACGCTGATGATAGTAAATAAAATACGTCACTATGTGAAAACGACAAAATACCAATTCGACCCGTGAACTGCAAAATACGTCGCACAATTACGGTCAATATGTGACGCGTTGAATACTTCAAAATGCACATACAATGCTGTTAGGCCTGCGCACAGGCCCGTACGCGGCGGGGGTGGGGGGGGGGGGGGGGGGGGTGGGTGGGGGGTCCGCAACCCCAAATAAAAATCCACAAAGGGGGAGGAAAAAGGTCCACTTGTGCTATTTTTTTTGATAAAAAGTTCAAAAAGTTAGAGACATTTGACAAAAAAATTACCACTTTTGACGAAAAAACACTTCAAAAAGTCAAAAAAAGGACATTTGAGGAGGGTAGGCCCACTTCTACCAACAGTCCACTTTTTCGAAAAAGGTCCAGCACCCCCCCCCCCCCCCCCCAAAGTAAATCCTGCGTACGGCCCTCTGCGCAGTATAGATTTCGACAACTGACGTCGTTATGTGATGCGGACAATTTAACGTTGGTAAATACGTCATAATAAGTTACTAATATTGTACTAGAAGCACTTGGACGTTAATATTTGGTTAATATGTAGAATAGTACAAGACAAACGTACATGCCAAAGTTCTCCAAAAAGTCCAAAATGATATGAGGACGGCAAACCGGAATTAACTTTTTTCTCCATATCGGTACATAAAAGCGGTGCATGAGAGCGACAAACTGCGTTCATTCAATGCTGTCTTCCATTACTTGGTATGGTTCAATAATTTTGATATCACGGTACTTCAGAGCCCGACCCGCCCGCGCAAATCGAAATGCGAATATTATGATATGAGTATATATAATAAGAAAAATAATGAGCTGCAACTGCAGATTGAAGTGAAAATAGCATGAATGAGTGAAGTAAGATGAACATTTTATATATCCCTTAACGTCCCTAGAGGGAAAAATGACTACCAACCTGACGATCACCGCAAAAAGGGAGGTTGTCCCATTTGTCTTGTTAGATTAGGTAGAAATTTACCTAAGACTAAGGCAACGGGGACGCCTCGTGCTTTTTTTAAAAGTGGGAAAATGGCCCCATTTATAGAAATTCGTACTTGCTGAAGTGAATAGCTCAAAACGCCGTATTTCTGTAATAAATAGGATGATTATAACAGAAAATCAAAAAACATGCTTAAATGGAGTAGTAAATGGTGACAGCTCAAACCCGTTTATGTTTTGGGGTTTCCTTTCTGGTGTTTATCCAATAAATTATAGGGGTTATATAAGCAACCATCAAATTGAGAGGAATTATTCCTCAAAAACTCCTTTAAGGGACATGGTTCTTCCTACCTCCGTTTGTGGATAAGGGGTCCCATGTTCCAATAACGAATTTCTAAATTAAATTAATACCACACTACATTTTTTTTTCGCCATTGTTAAACTTAACTGCATAAGGGGTTGCACTTCCGTTAGTGCATAACGGGAGGGGGGCACCCCCGGGGGACCTAGGGCACACCCCCATCATGATATAACCAGCTACCTAAAGGATATTTTTAGATGAAATCACCACATGTGTTAGAAGGTTCAAGGACATGCCTCACCTATGGGCATTTAAGTTGTCCATTACATTTGATTTTGCTACTTGTTACAATCTAAACCATTCATAAATATCGCCTTCCAAAATGATTGAGAGCAAAATTTACAATAATGGTATTTTTTTTGACTCCGCTCAGCCGTGTTAAGTGAACGGAACATGCTTGAAGATTCATTACTTATATGAAGGCCACTGCGAATGGCACAAATCAGAAAATTGATCAATTGAGGGAAATTGTTTTATGATAGGTTCGGTTAGTGCAACACCTCTGTGAATACTAAATAATATGATAAATAATATTGTTATTGTGGCCATGAAGATGAGTTAAAATTGGTTGACTCGGTGGACTTCAAAAGTGTTCTTCGGAAATTTACATCGTAATCAGTTCAGTGATTCGTCTGATTTTTGATCATTTGAAATGAGAACTGTTCTATGGATAGTCAATAATGTGGTGACTATTACCCTCGTCTACCGAAGGGGGGGGGGGGGTGGGTACCACCCCCCCCCCTTCAGGTTTTTTTCACCGGCTGCTAAAACCCCCTTTTTGGGGCCAATTATTTAATTGTAATTGTCCAATTGACATGTTCCGCTCCTTTAATCCCAAAACAAACATCCAACGGTGATAGGTAAGATACAGGGTGATCACCAAAGTGATTCGATCAGGGGGGTGTGGTAACCACCCCCCTCCGGAAGGAGTACCAACATGCCTAAACACAACACAGGGAACATATCACAGACACTTGATTTTGGTACAATAGATAGAGATGGTCCTCCTCTTTCCATTGATACCAAAAAAAAGTACCAACATGCCTTAGCATACGTCACAAGGACGTCATAAAGTTTCGTCAATGTCAGCAAAACTGCCATTTTCATAGACACACAAGTGGAAAATTCAAGTTTCGCAAAAAGGTTAGGAAAAAACAGATGTTCATGCGGTTTTGGACTCTATTTGAGTGAGGAAATGACTAGTTTTATATAACATGACATCATTTTAGAGCTATAATAGGGTGTTGAGTCGCTAAACTTGCGAATATCAAAATATTTCCACCCATATAGTCAGTATTTCGTACTTTCCTCAACATATGACGTCAATGGAGACGCCTAATGGGGATGTTAGTACTATTTTGGTACCATGGAAAGAAGAAACTCTCAGCGATCCTTTGATATTCAAATACAGGATGGGGTTGTCAGTAACGAAAATCAAAAGGCGGGGTGGTACCACCCCCCCCACCCTTCGGGAGTTTTGTACAAAAAAGGGTCAGGTAGCCGAGGGTTAAGTGGTTAATCGAAAATGGCCAAAAGATGGTGCTGCGTATTATGAACATCTGTAACACATGTGCCTTGCTTACAGTCGATAACTCGAGTTGCCAATTTTAAACCGATTTGACATACCGTTGTTTGTTAAAAGAGATGGTCGGTAGGAACCATAGTCGGGTTCTAAAGACGACAAAGGAAATAAGCGTGATAGTGAAAATAATGTTGCGGAAGAGTCAACTGAATCGACGGCTCTGGGAGTCGGGGAGGACTATATTCCTGCCACACCGGCCAATGCACCAGATACCCACTTTCACGATGGCCCCTGAGAATGCGTCAACTATCTACTTAGATAAAGACTCGTCTGTTTCTACAAGTTTTAATCTAAGACTAACAGCAGTCTAGCAATTGTCCACGATTAGGTTGGTATTACTATGAGACATACCTGAAAAACATCTTTATCAGATCCCGTTATAGTTGATATTACATTGGCAAGAGAATCATTCAACCTTGCGAAAATACACCCACAAAATATTCAGACATACCTTATCACTCATCGTTCCAACTACTATTTTTATGTATCCCATAAGTTTGAGCCTGGCTTCTATAATTACAATTCTCAATTAAGAATAATTAACGGGTTACGACTTTGTGGCACTCAACAGCAAATTCAATTGTGAGTGCAACAAGAGTCGTAGTCATACCCTAATTGGCTTATTAATAGCTAATACCTCTGCACTAAATTGAGCCCTAGATTGAAATATATAGTAAATTATGCGTATTCATTTATTTTTGTACTTAATTAAGTACTGAGCATAATGTTGAGTGAAAGTAGGTCGTAACTACATTAATGATATGTTTTAGTTTTTTGTGCCAAACCTTAGCATAAATTAGCATAAATTTGATAAAAAATGAATTGATCTTTTTTAACAAAAAACATGGGAGATTTTTTTTACCCCTCCACCTTTTTATTTAAAACCACTCTACAAGGAAATAAAATGTCGGATCTACATACTAGTTTTCCCGTGTCGTGCAACAAAGTCGTACTACCAGTTACGACTGTGTTGCACTCAACAGAAATTCAATTGTGAGTGCAACGAAGTCGTATCTACACCTACATGTGGCCTATTTATAGCCATGTACTCTACCACCCGGGTGCAGTGATGTCTTAACCTTGACGCAGCTTTTTCGCACGTGGGGCGAGAGCGGCAAGATAAGTGCTTTCTTTGTGCCGCGGTGTAAAAAAACGCCATCCCTTAGCCCCGCGCGGCGCGGTTTTACTGGTGCGACCATCAATCTCGCGCTGCCTTCACTGCACGGTAGACGGCAAATGAGAGTCATAGCTTAAATAACCTCTGCAATTAATTGAGACTGTTACCTGAAATGGTGGATATAATCAATTAACCTAAAATATCGACTTTTTAATATTATATAAATAACTCAATTTCGCGCCAATGTCATTTACGTACTTGTTCCACTCACATTCGATTTGTACTCTTTCCTCGTATCATAAGAACAGAAACAAGGACCAAAGTTATCTATTGGTACAGAAATCGATTATCTGTGGCATTCTGAAATCACATTAGGTATGTTAATACTTCTCTCTCGTGGGAGTGCCACCCTCTTGGTACCGTTATATAGGGTGCTCACTTTTGCACGAACATTTGGTAGGGTACAAAAATAGAAAGTAACCCCTCCGTCGGTAGACGAGGGTTAATATCTCAGAGTAGTCTTTTGATGAATTTAAAAGAACTATTCTTGTAAGAAACTCATATTTTGGGTGACGGTACACAAACAAAAATTCAGGCGGCAATGTTCTGAAGGCATGTCAACGTTTTAATTGAGAAACAAGAAGTCCGTGTCTGAAAAGTATTGAAAGACCTCTTGAGACAAGTATCGTCCTAGTAGAAGGAGCAAAGTGCAAAGATAAAACGAATATGATTTGCAGATGTCAATTTCCACAGTAGTACACTCGTCTTTGCAGGTAAGTTGCTTATTGAAATCAATTCAATAAAAAGTGGTTAATAAGCAAGAATTTGTTTAACCCTAAAAGAGCCGTGCTTTTTGGATCCGTCTCACCGCCGGGTGGCGGGGGGGGGGGGATTCCTCCCCCTAGTATCTTAAAAACGGATTGATGAACTATCATATGTGTTGTACCAATGGATAGCTATGATCCTCCCGAGTTCATTGATACCAAAAAAGTACAAACATACCTTGTATGACGTCACAGTAACGTCAAATATGACGTCATGCAAAAATGTGAAAAATCTAAAAAAATCGCAAGATTCATGTTTTTTCGCCATTTTTTTCAAGCCAAAGTTGGATTTTTTGGATATGATTTGTGTCAAAGTATGCGCACACATGCTCTTACTACAAATAAATCAAATAAATAAGATAAAACATAGTGTGACTGTATCCTTAGCACAATAAATGGATTTCTGCTGTTCCGTGTAATTTCAATGGGAAATAGCTTACGTAACGCCGCGTCATAACAGTAGGTTCGATTTTGTTCAAAATGGTCTTAAATCGAGCGTAAGGCTTCAAAGAAAAAAGTCATGTAGTTTCGGCGTGAAAAAAAATAACAAATAGGTGAGATACGACAAAAATGTTTGAATTCCCCCCCCCCCGGCCTTTTAAGGTTAACATGTCTAACTTTGAGCTGTAACGATCAATGTTATAAGCAAAATTACTGATAACACATTATAATACTATAATGTATGTTCTTTAACGTAATGCCTGTACTCTTAAAGGAGCAACACAAGATTTCACGTAACAGGTGTCGTTAAAAATCTGAAAATATTTCTTTGTACAAAAATTGTGAAATTTCTATTTTCCTATAGGGGCAAATAGGAAATTCAGCCTATGTTTTATATGCTCGTTGCACTTTTAAATCTCTCGTTGCACTTTTAAAATCTCTCGTTGCACTTTTAAAATCAATCCACCCCCTCAAAAATACAAAATCTCCAAAAGAGTGAAACTCGTAGAATACATTCCATAAGAGGTAAACAAGAGTAAACAAGTTGAATTTTACTCGGTAAGGCCAAGCATTGCCTACCGCGACCGATTTCATTTAGAGAGTGATCACTATAGGCAATCATGTTTGTTTGTTGTTTTTCTATTTTCTTTGACGGGTGTAAAACCTTAGGGGGTTTGTACCTATTCAACGTGTGTTAAATATATTCACTCACGTATGACTCGAATTGTGTATCAAAACATACGGTTAAAACTCCACATTTGAACTTGCAACAGTAGTGAACAATGTTTTTGACTTTGATGTTTACAAAAAGGAGATGAGAGAACATGTTGAAGGAACACTGCACAAACACTTCGTCCCACCAGAGGCCAACCCAGCCAATGTCAAACTTGAGTAAAGAAAAAAACACTCAACATTTAGTGAACTTGTACTCGGTAAGGCTAAGCATTGCCTACCGCGACTGAATTCATTTAGAGAGAGATCACTTTAGGCGATCCTCTATGCATGTTTGTTGTTTTCTTTGACGGGTGGAAAACATTAGGGGGTTGCAATACTGCCGGGTTAAAAGACTAAAGAAACGCCTCGTCTATAGAAGTGGGTGGTCATCACTTCCAAGAAGATACAAAACCAAATTCCTATTTTGTTTTGTTCGACCATCATTCTCGAACAATGGCACAAGGTTATAATATGAAACCTTCATTAACGATGCAACGAGAGATTGCGCATAACAGGTGTTCCTAAAATGTGAAAATATTACTTTTTAACTAATGTAAAGCTTGCTATCAAAATATTTCCATGCGAAATGATTAAGATGATGTTCTTTTCTTTGGTACAAAAGTTGTGAAATTTCTAATTTACTACAGGGCGTATTAAAAAGCAGTAAACAGTAATAAACAATCCTAAAAAAGAAATGTATTTCGCATATTTGATTACAGCAATTAGTATCCAGTTATCTTTTCTTTCAGTGAGTGCAAAATCATTGGAGTGTGACAATCGATGAAAAAAATTATGGCTATTTCCGCAAACCAAAGACAAATGCTGTTGCGCAAAGTTAATCAAAGTCATAACATTATAATTCAGTAATTTTGATATGTTAAATCTGTTCTTCCAATCACTAACACTTAATGCTCCACATTTCCTCCACCGCTTTAAATGCACACACCTGCGTTCTTCAGCATGGCGTTCACAGCTCTTCTGAATAAGGCTCTGTCCTGTCTGACAATATCAACCTCTGCCGTGATTCTACTCTGAAGCTCATTAAGGTCTGCTGGAGGAGTCGTAAAAACTCTGGATTTGAGGTGTCCACACAAGAAAAAAAAATCTAACGGAGTCAGATAAGGAGATCGTGGTGGCCACTCGATTTGATGATTCAGTGCAATGACACGATTTCCAAATAGCTCAGCAAGGCGATCCGTCACAGTTCCTCTTCTTCATCAAATGCGGATAAATTAAAATAATCGAATCTTGGAAATGAATGCTCGATTGATGAAATATATACCTATACTAGACGTGTAGATCATAACGATATTGGACAAACTATATTTTTAAAAGCTTAGGAGCTAGTAGCCTGTTAAATTGGTAAATCTTTTAATCAATTCGTGCAATACTAATTATTACCGCTGTTCAAGTTTGATTTTGGGAAGTTTTTAGTATATTATTTGGAAAAATTTCTCAGCATATTAACACCAAATACGTTTCTGTTGCGATTTGTTTTGGGCCAAATCATACAATTATTGGATGAATCCATTAAATTACATTTGACCGCATACACAGGCGGTCACACAGCGCTGTCAAGTATTTGAAGTGATTTCAGTTGCTGAGAAGTCCGTCTTTCAAATTCAATTTCACTTAATATCAAGGTACTGAGTATTCCATTTCCTCAAAGCCAGAAAAAAAATATCGCGTGAAGATTCATGGATTTAAAGCGCTAACAGAATGCTAAAAATAATCCTTGTTTCAACAATAGCGGTAGCACTATGTAAATGTTATCTCAGCTCTATTGGCGAAAGCAACACACTGACAAATTCCCAAGTCACTTGTTATATCACATGGCCATTGCCGAGCAAAACCAATGGGATGGTCTTCATTTGAAAAAAAAAATAAAAGTTTGATTTCGACTTGAATCATTGATTCCTTCATTTTCTTTAGGCATATATAACCTATATATTCTTAACCTCATCCCCCTCTCGCTCTCTCTCTCTCTCTCTCTCTCTCTCTCTTTCGCCACGTGGATTTGTTATTTGCGTGTTTCTCTGTCCTCA
>JAMKCH010036163.1:0-30592 GCA_023653785.1 Ophioderma brevispina
TTCTGCTCACGTTATTCTCCCATCAACTCATGTTATGAATCTGACAATTTGACGATGCATACTAACTAATCGAATATTTAGAAGTGATAAATAATATTGCGCATAAGCTGGAATGTATTAGCCAAAAAATCTTTGGCCAAAACACAATAACAACCTTCATGCACGATGTCAGAATGCACTGTGACGATGGTCCACAAGAGGCACAACTCCCGGGCTCAATCACATGACTGCCCGACAGGAGCAACAAAAGGCTATTATGCAAATAAGGAACTTCAAGGCAGCTCATTAGCATAAAGGCAAGCATGAAAACAGGGAATGTGAACCTTGCTCTTCTGCAGTCGGCAAATGCGTTTTAATTCGATAAACTTCTTAAAACGGTATTTTCAAACGGTACATCGGATACTCAAAATTCCTGCGCTGCATGAAAGAATATCATGGGCACATCTTTTTTGCAATATGAAAGTATGTGATATATGCGGCGTAGGTATGCAAATGAGCTAATTAAATATGCATAATTGCTGTAACTCTGAAACGGTACATCGGATATGCAAAATTCCTTCGCGACATGAGACTACTATGCCATAGGGGATTTGCGACATTTGAAAGTATGTGATATATGTGGCGTATGTATGCAAATGAGCTTATTAAATATGCATAATTGCTGTATCTCTGAAATGGTACGTCAGACATGCAAAATTCCTTCGCTACATGAGACTACTATGCCATAGGGGAGGGGGTGGGGTTTTGCAGGGTGTTGGGAAAAAAAAAAAAAAAAAAAATCATTAGCATAAAGGCAAGCATGAAAACAGGGAATGTGAACCTTGCTCTTCTGCAGTCGGCAAATGCGTTTTAATTCGATAAACTTCTTAAAACGGTATTATACCACCCAAAACCGTTCAACAGAAAAACTTCTAACCGGTCACATATTTTTGTTTTAAAACCTTATAATTAAACCCGAATATAAAATTTCGACAGACGCCTACTAAAGTTTGTTGAAGAGACTCTTATTTGAACAATGACACTCATAACAATAGCTCAGCGGGATGTTGTCGGCTGCTGTGGTTAGTGAAAGACCGCTGCAAGATTTACAAACAATAACATCACACTAACCAATTTATGCCCAATTAGCACAAACCTATTATTCCAAATAATCTGATTATGATTCTGAATTTCAAAAGAACCTTCTGGGGTAGTCTGTGACAAATTACCCCAGAGTGTCAGGACATTCTGATAAAAGGGGGAATAGTAATTGAAATTTTAGACATATCATAATTACAACATATGAAATCAATACCCCCTACTTTCTTTAAATAAAATTTCAAAATATGCTTCCAGCCCGCCTCATAATGATATACAAACCGCTTTACCCGCATTATATTTTGGACTTGAATGCGAGCTTTTAAATTCATCATTTTAAGACCCCCCTTCCCATAATCAGAGGTTAGAACTGAACATTTAACCTTATCAGGACCGTTCCAAATAAAAGGGTAAACTATGGCATAATCCTTTTCTGAATATCCTCAGGCATTGAAATAACAGAAGATGTATATAAAAACGTGGATAGCCCAAAAGTCGTCACCAAGATAATCTTCCCAATAGGTGTAAGGTCTCTCTGTTTCCACATTGCCACTAAATTTTTCAGACTCTTCAATTTGTCCTCATAGTTAAGGCTAAGCATAGACTTTTCATTATATGAAAAATAAATACCCAGAATTTTAACTGTGTGAGTCCAACACAGGTCTAGGGGTTTGTCCTTTCATGTTCTATTGCTCCCTATCCATTTAACTTCAGTTTTATCATAATTTACCCGCATACTCGAAAAAACCTGAGTATGAATAATATTTTTAGCCAAACTAATATTGGACACTAAACATGTAATATCATCGTTGTAACACGCCATCTTTAACTGTTGCTCTGAAAAGACACCCAGACCACCAATCTCATTATTTGTATGAATGTGAATAAGAAGCAATTCTAATGCTAGCACAAAAGGTAGCAACTACATGGATCACCTTGACGGAGCCCTCTACCGATTTTGAAATAACCGCCTGACAAGCCGTTATTCATAACGCAACTAGTAATATTAGTCTGATCCCCAAATTGAAATTTGTCAAGAACCTTAAATAAATACTTGTGGTCAACAGAATCATAGGCTTTTTCGAAATCTACTCTTAAAAGGAGACCAGATATATTTTGTTGCTTTTGCGAAGAATAAAGCATCATGAATTGTCCTAAGTGAATCACCAATAAACCCCCCCCCCTTCACAAAAGCACCTTGCTGACTTCCAATTAATTTAGGCAAAACTTCTTTTAAATTAGAATTATTACACTGCTTAGCTCCCTCTTTTTCCATAGCAACATTCAAACTATTGACCACAAACTGCCCCAGTAAATGCCAGTACGTTTTATAGAACAAAGCAGTAAAGCCATCATTCCCAGGTGCGTTATTACGGTATTTTCAAAAGTATTTAAAACTGTAAAACACTCGCCAACATAACATGACCTTCACACAGCTCTCTCTCTCTCTCTCATCTTATTAAAATAGGAACCTGTGGGTTTTATTAAAAAGCATGAGCCTCATTACCCTCCAGATTAACTCGTTAGTACCTATCCAAACTACCATAATAATCTTTAATTTCCCTTTGAACCTTTTCCTCATTCACTTATTAATACATTTTTTATTCATCATTACAATGGTATAAAGACTTTATTCTTGTTAAAAAAGACGTCTCTAGGTTAAGGAAATATATAATTTTGAACTTTGTTCCATTCTCATACCAATCTGCTCTAGTTCTAACAACCTGTGTAACATAATTATATTCGTTTCCAAATCCTTTCTTAGCATTTTCCCAACCCTGTCTAGCCTTTTCAGAAGGGTTTGTATTTAAGATTTGCTCGTTTTTTAAACAATATTTCCAGTATGACCTGCGATTCTGCTGCTCGCAAGGCTTTCGTTTACCATATTTTGATTAAAATCTTTAATCTTATATTTTAACAACTCCCAGATCAGCCTTGCATCATCAACATTGTTATATTCAACCACCCAACTTTGTAATTCTTGACCCAACTGAGTACTGAAAAGTACGTCACTGCATAAGGAATTATTGAATTTCCAATAAGAGGGACCTCTTTGCTTCTCCCCATGGAACATAATTATATTTAAGTGAATAGCAGAATGATCAGAACCAATCGCTGAATTAATTTCAACTAACTTTATATGATCTTGAAGTGAACAGAAACAAACCAATAATCTAATCTGCTCTGGATTAAGGGATTTCTCTGTCTCCATGTATACTGTCTTTTACTTGGATTCCGCGCTCTCCAGATATCGATTAGGTTTAAATCATCTAAAAGTTCATGAACTTTAGTCATTACATTAGCATTATACACAGGGTTACCACCATGTCTATCAAGACCAATGTTCATCAATATATTGCAATTACCAATTATAATCGAGAATTCGCCATTAGCATTGATCTTTTGGTGCATGACAATTAGGAGCGTACACATTTACCAACAAGAAATTATGATTATTTATCATGGTATCAAGAATGATAAACCGACCATCTTGATCGATATCGTACTTATTAAAGGCTGACTCAGAGATTTCTCGATGAGGTCGCACTCATTTTTAAAACAAAATATGTTTTTTTGCATATGCATAATGCTTGTCCATATACTAATCACTGTGTGAAAAAACTAAGCTAAAAACGAAGTCCTTCATATATAGAAAATCACAACTTTGTTATAAAATTCCGGATCCGGAATTTTCGTTATACACGGTATGCTATGGCACTGTTACACTGTGCATAAATATTTACTTGCATGAACCAGGGCCGTCAATCGCTACTCAGTCCATGGGGGGGGGGGGGCATGTAAATGTGTGCCTCGACCCCCAACTCCACCTCCCCACCCCCCCCCCCCCTCCACTCTTCATATTCGTGAACCGTCGGTAAAAAATGGGTATACCCGGCGAGTGCCCGCAAGCCCGATCATGTTTTTTAATTGTCTGTGATTTTACCAAAATCTTTTAAAACCTTTTCCAAACCAGAAACCATGTACTAGTAAGTCGACAGAGTCATATCCAGCCCTTGTAGACCAATTTTATAATGGAAATTGGCGCAAAGAAAGCGGCGTGGGATTCCCCTTCTCCCGACGCGAATCGCGGAACCCTGCATGAAAGCGCTTTCCCAAAACCATTTCATGCACATTTAAGATAGAAAACAATTCACATTGATAGACGCAACTTGAAATTTGTAAGTGTTTCACTTATGTGCTTACAGGTCAGGGTTTGCCAAGGAGTTTGTAAAGTTCCGGTAATTTTGTAACTTTCCCCGAAACTTTCTGGGAATTTAGAAGGGCCCGGGAAAATTGGAAATTTTCGGGAATTTTGCATCTCCACAGGAATAATGAAAAAACCACAGATGCTAGGCCTTTCAAGGTATGTACTGGTTTGGTGGCGTAATATTACACTACTACTGCCAATTGATAACAGGCTTTTAGTTTTACACGTAGTAGGCTATTTGCAGATTTTTTTTCATCAGGAAATCAAAGTTATTGAGGGGCACTCGACAGAAATCTGGCCAAACATATTTGCGACAAGGGTTGAAGTCAAATGCGCATGTCCCAAGAGACCTGAATTTTTTGGAGAGCAAGAGGTCTTTCGCTAATTGGTAAGATTAAAGTTATCAAATCCTCTTCTTTTGGTTACAGTTTTTTATTTTGTTTTCTGTTCTTTGATAAAAATTCCTGAATCATTTTTTAAGAAATTAGACTCCTTATTTTTTAGATTTTCTGGAACGGTGGAAACGAATCGTTTAATCGTACACTATCTATGTAATGTACATACTGATTGTGGTCCAAGGAATGATAGACTGTGGCTTTGCTCAAAGTTCAGAAAGACAGTTTTGGGGCCCAAAAACAATGTTCTTAATGATAGCTTCTCCTGTCCATGGAAAGTGGTCGAGTTGGAGGATCTCTCTAAATTTCACAACGATACCAGTATTCTATTTAAATCACACGCACCTGAATGTGTTCTTAATATTTAATCCTCTAAATTGCTAAACTATAGGATTTTTTGGGTATTTGTACAGAGACAAAATGAAAACAGAAATGAACATGCATGATTGTCACCTTTATGACTCAATTTGGTTTAACCAAATATTCGTTTGAAAAGTAAAAGATTCTTTTACTATCCATCTTGGCATGAAAAGGGCATTCATCTTCTTCGGGATTTGTTAGATGGGGGACGGTTGAGAGAATTTTTTGAATTGGTGGCTGTTTTATGATTGTTCTATTTACGGTAACGACCTGAGAAAATATAATTTCCTTGCTAAAGCTATCCCTTTTGACGGGATTAAGCAGTCAAACGCTCGGAACCCTTTTGACATAGGGTTTAACAATTTAGTTCAATTGAAGAAGATTTCCTAGTATTTTATGCAATTGGTTAGAGAAAAAATACTGCTCTTGCTGCGAGAGAAAATGGAATCGTTTTTTTGATTGGAAGAGAATCCGGACTGGGTTGAAATTCACACAGAAATTCAAAAAGCTACCATTGAAACCCAGCTTAGATCATTTTATTTCAAAGTCTTCATTCATCGTACCATTGGCCACACAAGCTTTTTTATATAAAATTAACACGTCTGATTCCCCTCTGTGTGCTTTCTGTCACCCATTCCCGAAACGTATCGTCCATGTTCCCCTTTGTGAGTGCCAGTTGTCCCACGTGGTGTGGGATAATATTATTAATTTGCATTAATCAGAAAGCAGGGTACGGGCTCTTGATGTTTCTCTTTTTTGAACTGTATGTTCGGGCTCGATCATGATAAGCCCCCACGCACATTGTATCAATTTCTTTTTTTTTGTGTACAAAATTTTTTATTTACCCAGATGCAAATTCAGATCAAATTCAAACTTGTCGTGCTCTTTTGGCGTTTTTGAAGGCAAAGATCCACTCCGATACATTATTGCCACGCAAAATCATACGCTAACTCAGTATTATAAAAATTCTCATTTCTATTTAACTCCACACTTTTATTTTTAAGGGTTTGTATCTTTTATTTATTTGACTTTTTATTCATTCATTATGTACTTACATTTATTTTTTATATCCTTTTGTTGTTAGGCTAAAGCTGTCTTACTTTTCCCGCCTTTCGTTTTGTCCTGTAAAATCTTTTGCGCTCTTTTACAAAAATTCACCAGTATGTGCTCTCTTGGGTGCGTGTGTTTGTGTGGGAGAGAGAGTGTGTTGGGTGTGTGTCTTGTTTGTGTGGGTTTGGGTGGTTGTTGTCTTTGTCTTGCTTCGTGTGCATGTGTTGCTTTTCCCATTGATGTAGATGTTCCTTATAATCAGGTTTTGTGCAGGGGGTCTGGCAGTGTATTTTGTATGTCTTCTCTTTACCGCCAGGCCCTAATTACAGGGAATAAAAAAGAAAGAAAACAAAAAAAAAAAAAGATCACAAAAATCATTGTAAGGCCGTCTGCTGGACTATACTGAACATATTTTAAATAATTTTTTGTGTTAGGGGCCTTTGAATTTGCATTTGAACTTTGGCAATTTTGATAGTTTCTATTAGGCATTTCTAAGGCAAGATATCTAGTCATTTTGAATAGACTTATTCTAGAGTGTACCTACACAATCTAAGCTCTAACTGGAAATTAAACTCGCTGGAAGTAGTGGTTTCTAAAAAAACGGCAAAGACTATTTTGACCATTTTACTACAAAACTTGTCTACAGATTTTATGTCATTTTGTTCAGGTGTAAATTTTCAATTTTATGATACTGTATTCATCGCAAAGATATTACATTAATTTCTAATTAGTCTGCTTTTAAAGGTCCATGGCCCGATCTCTAATAGCCTCGTCCCCAGGGACCCCAGATTTTACCGGAAGTAGTCAAAATTTTGGTATCAAAAGAAAGCTACTATTTTTCTCATTTACCCTGTAAAATCTTAGGGCTAAAGGTTGTTTGGTTTGGATGTTATGAGCTCGAAAATTGCCCCTATTTTGGTCCGACCAATATTTAGTTTTTACACAGTACTCTATGGGGATTGCAAAATCACGTTTTTTAGCTCTCACATCAAAACGGGTTAAAATATCGGCGCGAAACTTTACAGATGGGGTTTTGGGTGAAGGCCATTCTTTCTATCAAGATGAAAAACCCACAAACTTAAATCGGGCCACCCCCCCTTTAAAATATACTAATGCCACTTTTTTCTTTTGATCTGGAGCACGGCTGTTTAATGTCATTGTTTTAATAGCATTGTATACAGTACTTTAATCATTATCTGATAATCAAATAACGTGACAAGATATGGTTTACAAACCAGTTGCAAATGAACGGATATTCAAAGTATAGTTAGTACACAAAAAGGTTGGCTGATTTTAGATTTTGGGAAAATCTAAATTTCAATTTTATTTATTTGTAGCCTGTTCAGAGGCATTTTGGGTTGATCATATGTACGTATATGTTTCTCACTATGGGTGCTAAAGAGTTGGTGGTTAATCATTTTCTCAGTTGTTTAAAACCTGCTTGATTTTGCTTGTATGTTCTTCTGAAGCATATCGGAGTAATATCCTAATCTAAACAAAAGGACCTTATTTTTCTGTATCAATTTCAAAAGATTTTGAAATTCCCAATATTTCCGAAAATTTCCTAAAATTCCCGTTAATTCCCGTTAATTTCCAAAATTTCCATGGAAATTTTCCGCTCTGAAAATTCCCGGGAATTTTCCAACCCTACTTACAGGTATAATAAACGGTATTAAAAAGAAAAAAATATAGTTGATGGCTTAGGTTTTGTTTGAAACAATTAAATGTAAAGTGTTCACGGAGAGTTCATTTTTACTAAGCTGCGCCTGGGTGGGTACGGGAGGGGTGTCCCCCGCCCGCGTAAAGTGCGGAACCCCTCGCATTGTTCACTTTCCAAAACGCATTTTCTTATGCAAATTTGATAGAAACAATTTGAACAAGTGGTTCACTTTATAATTCTTCAAGATATGATCAACAGTCTTAAAATCTATTTGATGGGTTAGGTTATGTTTGAATATAAAATGTTATGTAGAGTTCATATATCAACCGATGCAGGGGTGGATGGGTGGGCCCCTCCCGCGCTTCGCGCAGAACCCCCTGCAATATTCACTTTCCAAAACACATTTTTTGTGCAAATTTGATAGAAACAATTTGAAATGTACAAGTGCAGCTCACTTTATTATGCTTATATCGTCGTGGGTTCTGCATAGTGTCGAATCAGCATAAATGCTAGTTCTGAGAAAAACGGTGTTTGAAGTTTGCATTACTTTTATGAATGCGTGTAATTCAATAAAATAAAAGGAAATGGCTATTTTAAGTGGTGTATGTTAAAGACATGAATCGTTACTAACTGACGACAGTATTAAAATACCAAGAAACAACTGTTTTCTTTTTCAAAATGGCCACTGAATGTGATTTGACAGTTTGTTCGCTGTGTTCTGAGGAGTCGAATACGAATTCGACTGCATGAAACCCGTTGATTTCTAATGTTGGTATGGTGAGATTACATTAGCTACCGTAACGGGTGTTTACTATTTTAAATGATGATGCCGATGATGCAACGATGATAAGAATAACAATGGCAGTGATGATGGTGGCAATAACGATGAAATAAGGAAACATAGAGCTTGACGACGACAATGATATTACTGATCGATGTTGATGATGATGATTTTGATGATTTTTTTGTTGATGATGATGGCACTAACGCTTCTACAAACAACTTCTCAAAGAAAATATCATTTTTTTCCTGAAGGCGAGTTTTTAAAAATGATTATTATTAATATTTTAGTTTGGCAGAATAGCCGAAGTTAAAGGTCAACGAGAGATTGTCAATAACAGGTGTTCCGAAAAAATATGAAAATTCTTATTTTTCCACTGGTGTAAAGCTTTCTATCAAAAATCTCCCCATCTGAAAGGATTACGCCTGAACCTCATTCTTGTACAAAATTGTGAAATTTCTAATTTCGTATAGGGCAAATACAAATTCAGCCTATGTTTTCTATTGAAATATAAGCATATACAAATCACTTTTTGTTTCCATTTTATGTTATTTCTGTAGCCAAATAAATGGTAGGGAATGTATTGCATGTCTAATCTATATCAATTCACTACATATCACAGAAAATGTGGACGACTTGAATCCTCTCGATTTTTTTTTTTTTTTTTTGCCCTTTACATCAAGAAAATCAAACTTTCACAATATGTTTACCAAGTCTATTTTGTAACACGTTTTTATTAAGGGTTGGGGTGGTAAACACCCCGAGAATTCATTATTATAAAGCAATAGATGATTTCGATGTTGGTAACAGTTGATAGCTTTGGTCCTCCGTTTTCTATTGCTATCAACATAACCTATTATGGTGTCACAATGACGTCAAAGATAACAAGTTGGCAAAATTGTCATTTCCACAGACACACATCAGAGTATAAAATGAAAAAAATGAAATTTTGCATAAAAAAAGTAGGAATATTGGATTTTCATGCGGGTTTTGGCCCAAATGATATGGAAAATGACTAGTTTTTAATCAACATAATTTTAGAGCCATACAGTCCACATATTAAAACAATGAACTAATAACTAAAGGGTAAAGTACAATCTCATTTATAATGTGCCCGAGGTCGGAAAAAATAAAATAATGGCGCCCATTATTATTTTCCGCCAGAGGAGACTTAATGAGCCCCTAGATATACCTACAAACCTTTATTCTATTCTATTAACTAAAACAACTTGATTTTATTTGTTTGTTTGTATAGGTTTTAAGGTAATACCTAATTATGTGGATTAATGTAAATATGCTGATGATGAGAATAAATGGGGATAAGAAAATGCATTAGCGGCTAATTCTTGCAGAATAATGGACAGTAAACTGACCATGGTAGTAAGGTAATAGACCACTTCCCCACCACGATTCGACGCTTCATTTCCGATGAGTATTTATACATGAAAGCAACCACTCCATTCCAATGTATTGAATGGAACATTCAATCATTCATGTAAACAAAAAAACAAACAATGGTAAAAAGGTAAAAAGTCCTAAGTGTTTTCACAAAATATTTTAAGAAAATTACAACCAATTATTGTTTAAAAAAAACGATAACGCGTTTATTTTATAAATTGTGTCATTTTCATATTTATTTGTACACAACTAAAACAATGTGGTCATTTTCCGTGGTAATGTGTCAACTATGCACCTTGCTCCGAAATAGTGGTCAAATTTTGACCATGAAAAGGGTCAACTTGACCCTTTTCGTTGTCAAAATTTGACAACATCAGCTTAACATTACAATTTCTCAAAACAGCCTTCTGACTAAACATTTTCACAATCTTTATCACCTGCATATCATGTACCTATATTTCACCATAAACAGTGGTCCTTCTTCCAAGTATACACATAAAACCAAATACACAAAATGAACATAATAGAGTTGTCAAGTTCCAAAGCCAAAGACCCACACCAACAGGGGCGAGTCAGAACTTTACCACCCTCGCGGGGATACCTTATTGAGGTTTTAAAAAATAGAAAGCTTTAAAGTTTCCTTCCTCACCACTACACGCTCAAAGTACCACAATGGGGCTATAAAGTTTGATCGAAGGCATCCAGAACAAGGTAGGGCGAGAGAAAATTACATTCTGTAGATTATTGAAACAACCGACTGTCACAGTTCTATCCCCATAAATTTCAAATAAATATTACCAGCTGCCGAAGTTGTACTGTGGAATGTGACGACCGCGTGGGGAGCCCACCCCAACAGCTGCTAATCACAAACTACCGCATTATAATAAGACCATGGAAGAAAGAGATAGAAGGAACCACAACGACTTCCACATTCCGATTTTAATCTGTTTATCCATTCACCCGCACAAAAGGAACAGATTCGACAGCGACCCTTTGATCATAATCCCTCTGCCGCAATCGATGATCGGCGAGCAATCATGACTGTAGAATTTTGTGAAAACTCTGTCCGAACACGTAAAAGTGTAAAAGTATATTGCATATTACAACATATTCCGGCTGTCTCCGGTGTGTATTTGTTGTTGTTTTATAAGAAGTTAATGTACATCGTTATGAATTCAGCTTTACTGGATGAAAGGATGAAAGTTTGACTAAATTTGAAAGTTGGCCGGGGGGGCGTCTTGGATTTTCGTTGGGCACCCATGCTCGTTCCAGGGGTTCTTAAAGTGACCTCTAACGGGACCAATTTTCAGTTAAAATATACCCGGCCCATAATTGGACCAGCTTTGGTGAAATTATACTAGTTTCAGTGAAAATATACACCTAACGGTACAGCAGTAATATGACATCCTTACTGTGCTCTTTAAATATATTTTCCACTAGTATTATCCCAGTTATATACTCGCTTTTGAAATTACACTTATAATGTATTATAAACATCTTTACTTGTATGCAAAATATTTTTGATTAATATTGTAACAAGTTTCAAGTTTATTCTCCATATACAGATCAATAAATTACACAAAGCAGTAATTACGATGGAGGGTTGACCAAATAGAGAGCAAAGCTCGTAAAATATTGGCCACCCAATAAAAATAGTAAAGACAGGTTACAACATAAAACGCAACAAAAGTGCAAGACAAGGACCGACAAAGACCAGTGCAGACAGACATTAAAGAGACGCTGGCACATTTTAAAAATAGTGCGTCCTCAAGATTTTTCAAAATTGAAATTTTTGCATGGTTGTGAAGCTTTTATATACGTTAGTCCACACCTGAAAATATTAAGCCCAAATCAACGCGCCAATGGGATAAAAGAACTATTTTATCATTAATGTCGCAGGCGACATTAATTCAGCAGACGACGCGGAAATGGCGAGTAACACAAGAAAACACACGCAAGAGTGATTCCCATGGCATGTACCCTGCCCGATCGGTCTATGACCCCTGTGGTTTTAATATCAATGAGTATGAGTCTGTGGGGCAATCTACACGGCAGCGCAGATCCAGATCAATCCGTTTCCCCGAGATCCAGATCACGGGAGACCATGTAAGAACTCATACGGCGCAGTGAGTGCGAAAGTACGGCGACCTTTCGAAGCGTAAAGTGAACAAATGCTTCGTGTAAAGCTTCGTGTAACAATTTTTCACTGTAATGCATTATTTACATAATTATTTATCCTATTTTTTTTTGCTGTAGGCCTATTCTATGATGAACAAATAAAAATGATTGAAGATTGAAGGTAATTACAGTGAGATTAACCCCTTGCGGGACCTGTTCTAAATACATGAAAAAAGATACACATTTAGAATAGACAATATACAAGAAAAATGACACTTGTACTACTGCAAGAAAAAATACACACTTAGGGTTATTTTGCTGATATGTTTAGGTTAATTTTTCCTATTTGTATCATTGAACCAGTCACAATCACAACTGAATTTGTACCCCCAGCGGGAGAAGAACATGATTAATTTGAATTTGATACCCCTAGCGATAGTCCCGCATTTGCAGCTAGTCACTCTTTTTTTCGGAACGAGCATGGGTTCCCGAGCAAAAATCCAAGAACCCCCCGGACGTGTTGATCGGTTTCCTTGGATGCGGCCATATGTTTGAGTATTTACTTTGCAGCATTCATCGCGTGTTGATTCGCTGATTCCCGATGACCCGGAATCTTTACGCAATGACGAAACAACCACGAACTGAGAATTTTATCGAGCCAGAAAATCTAAATAGGATTATCCTCGGAAGGGCCACTTGAGAGAATATGATTAACAATTGCAATTATGGGGCGGCAGATAGATCGTTCAAACGTCAAGTGGGTCGTTGTGGTTCCTTTTTTATCTCTTTCTTCCATGATAAGACTAACTACTCGCGAGATGTGGAACATCAGTGCATGTATGAGCAAAAGCATTTCCGCGAGTTTTAATAACTATACCCGAACTCAAGAAATAACATACCTCCATTAGTTCCGCAGACAGATTTTGTTTTCTTGTCGTATTCCGGTGTCTAAAATACATTGTATTTGGTGACTGACTGTCGCTACGCGCAAGGGGGTGACAGCCCATTCAAAACCATTCGGGTTCCCGTGCTGGGGCGACATTTTGAATATTGCACGGAATAATTATAGTTTGGGTGCTTGTATCCACACAATATTCATTCCGATACAAAACAAATTCCGGCAAATATCATGTGTGTGGATTTGGGTGGCTCATGGGTGGTTAAATTTTTGTCCTAGCCCATGGCCACACACCTATGAAGATGACAACTTCGTCCGTCCTGAGATTTACATAAGCCGCCTCAATGAATACAAATTTTTCACCTAAAGCGCCCGCCTAAGCACCTAACGAGTGAGGTATCTGCGCACAATGTCCAGGTGCATCCTCTTATTATACCTGGCCACCTCTAACACATACCTCAATTTGTATCACTACCGTCAGTGTATATGCAAATCGGCACCCACAGTAGGGGAAGAGCGAGGCCAGCCATTGCTTTCCTATTTTTGGTACTCTATTTTTTCTTTTGGATCGGCAAAAAACATGCGAGACGCATAATTTTCTAAAGATGACGTAGCGTTTTGCCTCTCTATCTATATGAACCTCTTTGGTCTACCACCCATCTGTCTATTGTGTTCTCCATTGAGTGGCTGTATGCAATCATTTGGATCAACCATGGGAAGGAGAGAAAAGGAGAAAGCCTCTTTCCTAATTGGCATTACGCACCGACGCCTATTATCCCACTTATCTCATTTGCAACTCATTGTAAGGTATTTTCCCAAACCGATCTTCCAACCATGTGACGAAGCCGTCCATTAGCATGGAAGGGGCTACTTACCAAGGAAATATATAGATTATTGGATTGCCAAAAAGGCCACCACAAAAAATATTACGTTAACCCTATCCCTTGTAACGCTGATATTAACATCCATGTTACAGGTCGTCTTCCTGATAATACTGACTTCAATGAAAGAAAGAAATAAAAATAAAATGTGGCCTCTCTGCCATGAGTTAACTAGCCACCTCCATTGATTTTAATATTATAGCTTTGTGATTCCTTTCACTTGCCGATTTCACAGGTCAGATTTCAAAGCCTTTTTCATTTCAACTAATACGCAAATGATTCGATTCCCGTCTCTTTTTTAAATTGAACATCAAATATCTGCCTCTTTAATTCAAAAGTTATTCAGAATTGGTCGGTTGTAAAAGGTTTGCAGAGGGCAGATTATACTTACTCTTACAGGACAGTATACCGGTTCAGGTATAATGACGCGAAGGTTTTGGGCAAAAGTGATATCTTTGGCACCTGGCAAATATATACCAGATGTTTACGGTCACCTTGACCAAGGCCAAAACCCCCTCAAACTAACGTGGATTCAACTCCTGAATAACTACACAATACACTGTGAACTTGATTACAATTTTAAAACAAGTATTTATTTTAATTGTGTGTTTAAACATCTCATTCAAAACATCGATTAGGTAGCAATAATCAAAGATTTATCTATAATAAAGTTGTTAATTTATGAACTACTAAACTTACTACCTGGTGTGTGCCTCGACGCGGGCTGCAGCGAGATTACTAATAAGATGCCGAACTTGCAAAGATTCCTGGCGACTATTCCAGCGCAAAACTACAATTTCCAATAGTGGACGTGTCCACGGAAAGGACTGTCCTTACTGAAGAAAAACTAGCCTCCTATGACTCGAAGCTCTGGAGGTTCGACCTAATATAAAGTCCAAAGTGCCTGTAGCTTGTTATCCTTGGATAACTTCAGAGGCCACGGAATACAAAAACCGAACCCGGCTCTACACAATCGGACGAAAACTACTGAAGCTGAGACTACTATGACACGTCCACATATGGGCGATTAGTATAGAATGTGATTACTGTCACTGTCAATGGAAACTATGCTAATAACTTGGAGCAAGATGTTAAGAAAACTCTCTTAATAACTTGGAGTAGGATGTTGTAATACTTGAATCATCTTCTCTCACCAGGCTTTATATATTCCTCTCAAACAACTAGAAGGATTGGTCTCTCTCGATATGAGTTCATGTGCTAAATATAGCTCCATTATATCAGAAATTCTGGAAATGCCTCTACTATTCCACATGTACTGTATGATTTAGGATTTCATAGCAGCATACTCATGATTGTGTAATTAGACAGCAGTGCGCACCTACTGGCCAGGCACATACACCTTGAGTTAGGCTAGTATTGATCTCCCTGTCTCAAGTAAACCTCAGAAAATTCTCGCGGTTCTCTGAATTTTATAATTGTCACAGTAAACACCAGTTATGCACAACAAACAGGTATATTTTATATATGATATTGATATTAATTCTATAATATTTTATGTGCTAATTTATGACTAATCTGAATCAAAGTGAAATAAATCATTGCTAATTCTTGGGGGCCTGTAACACCCGCCCCCTAATTAAAGAAAGAAATGGAAGTTTTATTGAAAAGCAAACTTTCGTAACCTATTTAAGGCTCTAACTATTTTAGACTTCATATACATAAGCTTTTCAACAATGTTAAACTACCATTTTTAAAAACGTACTGTTTCTGACAAATAAACAATTCTGGATAGGCCATCAGCCATCACATTATCTTCGCCTTTGATGTGCTCGATGTATAGGTTCGTACTCTTGCTAGGTCAAAATCACCTCACTAACCTATGGATTCTGTTTTTATCTGTTGAATGAAGGTGAGGGGCTTCCCGTGTCGACTGTGAAAACAAGCACTGGGGTGCACTGTGGTGCCCAAAATATACATCAAAAATGCACCCTCAATGCAAAAATCAGAGCAAGACAATCCTTCTCAATAGTGGAGCCGAAGTTACTTTGGTGCTTGTTAAAACTTCTTGGAGAAATAACGAAGATAGGGTGGTTTATTCCGTCTTATCCTTCTTGCATAAGAATCTCCACCACACCCTTGTCACTGCGCCATAGATGGATACACGTGAATGGCGTTTGAAAGTCTGGGCAATCAGAAAGGGTTCACTAATCAGTATGGCTTTGATTTTCTGGAAACTAATGTCACATTCCTGCGACCACAACAAATGATCATTTTGGGCTAGCAAAAATTTGTCAAAAGGACTGGCAATATCCGCAAAGTTGGAAAAAACTTCCCGTGTACTATCCAGCCACTACTAAGAATATCTGAAGTCTTTCCTGGTACTAGGCCCCCTGTGGGCGAACTCTCTCAATGCTTATTTTAGCATTGAGGCTGACTTGCCTGACCTCCTATGACTAAATAGGGGTGACATGGCATGGCAAAACTCTCTTGACTAATTGCACCTGTCAGTTTGTTTTCTGACAACTTCGGAAAAACAAGCGATGAGTCGCCCAAATGGGTTCTTACCCAAGACTCGGACTGTACACACTCAAATCATCAAAATAGGCTTCACAGCCTTCTATGTCAGCAACTATATGATGACCATTCTTTAAGGCTGCGGGGCGTTTGTCATTCGAACGGCATAAACCCGTACTACAAAAAGCCCATCCGGGGTGCAAGGTTGCAAAATGCGAAAATTACTTTCGCACGATCAGTAAGGGGAACCTTGCCAATTACACCTTTATAAGGTCAAACTTGCTGACATACTTGAATTGAACCAATTTTGTAAAGGCAATCAATCATACGACCGTATTGGAAATGAATCAGTCTTTGACCATTGATTTACCCTTCTGAAGTCTGTAACAAACCTAAGGGAACCATAAGGTTTTGGAACCAAAATACATTGGGGAAATACCATTCCCTTTGCTTGCTTCAATTATTTGATTTTCCAACAGTACTCTATATCGTTGTTGAGATGTCTATTTCTTCATGGATTTACTCTGTAGGGTGCTGTTGTTTGTGCATCAATCACCCACATCAAACCTCATGATAAGCAGCAGTGGTTTCCTACCTACGGACATCAGGAAAACTATATCAAACTCTGAATCAACTGTTTGGATTTCACACTGTTGATTTCTTGAAAGATGCCTATTTTTTTGTATCCAAATCTTTGAGCACATATGATTTGCCCAATTGGAATGGATAGTACATGCTGATTTGTCTCATTTGTTTGCATTATTTACAACTTAGAGATTAATGGTTTTCAGAAGGTGCCATTTCATCCAGCAAGACTTACCGAGCAACACTGGTTTCTGGATTTGAACTGCCATAACAATAAATTTCTACCTACATACTCTTTCAACATATTTACATGCACAATTGCATACGTCTTACGCATATCTGGCGTTTTGACTATGTAGTCAACTTCATCCACTGTTGACTCTACTGTATAGGGACAATGGTATCTGGCCTGCAGTGGATGTCAGGGATTGGAAACAAGAATAACAATTGGGCTCCTGGCCTAAAGACCCTACTCTTGATTCTTGCGTCATACCAATTCTTCATTTTGGTCTGGGTTGACTTCAAAATTCCCCCTGGCAATTTTCACTTTGCCCTATTCAGCCTTTACTTGACACTTTGGAAAACATATCCAAAAGGTTGGTGTCAGTTACATCATTCAGCCATTTCTCCTCTAGGAGTTTCACACCGGAACGCGCACTGTTAGCCCAAAAACTAACTCAAAAGGGACTGCTGAAACTAGGGTTCCGAACTGCTTCCCTTGCAGCAATACCACACTAACAAGTGAACTCCCTCATCCAGTCCTTCTCAAATTCCATAAACCAGTAAGTCCTAATCATATTCTTTAGAGTTTTGTGGAATCTTTCCACACTGCTCCTTGGGACTCGGCAGGTAAGAACCCTGGGGGAAAGATACTTTCTATCCTAACGCTCATACATCGCTTGTTGAAATAGGCCAGATGGAAAATTTGACCCCTGACTGACTGAATTGACTTAGGTAGACCTACAAGAGTGAAAAAATTGGTAGTCAAAGTATTCACTACAGGTGTTAGCCTTAATATTCTCAAGGCGTTATGCTTCAGGAAACCTGGTAGATGGGCCACACATGATAGTCAACTAGGTACTGATCTACCCGAAGTAGTCCTATGGGACCGATGAGGTCCTACACAGTCAACTATGCCCCTTCTAAATGGCTCTCCGAACAACGGTATCGGTTTCAGAGGATCGGGCGGGATTTTCTGATTAGGCCGTGCCCAACGACTTCGACAAGTAGGCACAAGATTCTACAGTATCAGCAACATCCTTACGAAGTGTAGGCCACAAAAAGTGGTTCAAAATCATCTCATGTGTCTTCGTGACTACTAAAATTGTCCTGCCATGGGACTATTTCAAGGGCAATGATGATGACCTCCCTATGATATCACCCTTGGCGAACAACTACATGATGAACAACTTTCCACTCATCATTTGCCGGAAGCATCAGGGTTGGCCTCCCTTTATCTCATCAGCACACACATTGGGTTCTGTAAAAACCACACGGAAAATCTCAGACTCCTGCAGGGTTTACTGCCCTTTGACTAAGATTATTGAGTGCAGGATAATTCTCCTGTTCAAGAACCAACTGTTCATGAATCAAAGGACCCATCATCCACACTATGCAATTGATCAGGGCCTGACTTGCGTTTGGGCACGAACCATATCTCCCCTGAAGAGGGAAGTTGCCCTGGTTCATCTAATTTTGTCAGAACGTGTACTCTAAAATCTAATTTGGACAAGGTCTTCCTCCTTCCTATCACTATTTGCTTCACAGCATGGCTTTCCTAGCCAAAATCCTAGTAACTGCCCACAGACTGGATAAACTGTACTATCCTTATCCTCACGATCTATTTCTGTGCAGGGATTGGGGGTAACAATGGTTAGGGATGTGTGCTCTTCCCCCGCCTGCCAAATAATTCCCTAATAAAATTGAAACACCCTTGACTGGGACCAGTTTAAGGCCCTTACTCCACCTATGACTGTACCTGAGACCAAATCTAGATTCAAATTCACCTTGTGAAGAGGGACCCTAATAATATCAGCCTATACCTTGGCATCAAAAGCATCTCACCTGTTGCACCTAACTTCAAAAAGGGCAATGACCCTCCAAAATTACTACGGGCACAACATGTATCAATGCATGATCCTTTATAGGTTTGAATCACACTTTTAACCATCAAGCGACACTGAACCCTCCAAAAAAAATGGTTCAAAGTTTCCATATACTTTCTCCAGCACTCAAAATCTTTCGTTTAACTACGCTGAGGAACAACATGTGGCCCGCCCTACAGGGAACAGCACAACCTGTGGAGCAGACTTATGCTTCATGGCCATTGCTTTCACATCAACTTCCAACAGCTGGCCCTAACATGACCTGATCCTGCAATATGTGCAAGTTTTCGGACTTTAAAAAACCATTCCCTGACTTTGTTTGGCACTAGAAGGACCCTTATTCCTGACGGAGGAAACTGACTGATGTCCCTTCTTAGTTGTACCATGACTTTGGAATAATCTACTTTGGTACGGCCTATCTGAAGTAAAAATCTTGTTAATTCTGACCTACTTTCTAGGACCACCCGATACTATTGCTGGAACTTACTTAGTGTGAGGGCTAATTCATCGCTACTGTTTGTATGCATTTTTCAAAATCGTTGATATCGCGTTCATCCATATGAGTTTTACTGGCGGCCATGAATGCACTGTTTGAATTGCTCAATTAAATTCAACTTCCTAAGTTGATTGAAGTCTTGTTTCACTCCCTTGGAAGTGAGCTACCTATCCAACATTTGTCTTGAACTTAGCACAATAACATCCCGCAGTTTGATCTGCAAGTGTTTTCGCACTCCGAAATTTCTGCCTATACGCCTAAGGCACTAATAATAGGCTTTCTTAAAGAATAGTACTGCTTTACTTACTTCATAGCACTGCACGATCATGATAGGGACGAAGTAGACGCTCTAGCTTTCTCAATTAAACACAGTCTGAAGCAATGTTGTCCAATGCCTCTTAGGCCAAACTTCATACTTTCGGGCAATCTTCTCCGAAGCGTCACAACAAATAATGTAACTTCTGTCTCCCTAAATGTCGGAACTATTTGAATCATTGTGGCCCATAAAACCTGAGTGTGAGGAGCCCATGATGTGCCCTCTTTTTAACTTTTCTGTCTCAATTTTTGTTTTGGCTTCAATTTCTGCCAACTTCATGCTTTCCTCCATTGGTAACCTATTTACTTTTTCCTTTTGTTCCAATTTTAATCGTCATCTGTTTTTTTGTTTCCATGGTAACGTGGGCATATAGTTCTTGCTTGGTTTTAGTGCTTGTTCTAATTCAAATTGGCCTTGCCTTTCTTTCTTTATTGCTACACCTATCTGTCTTTTTTTTCTTCCCCCTGTGCTAACTTTTGTCCTGGTCTAAAAGACAACTTATCTTGTCTTTCTTTTATTCTGTCGCTCACTTTTGCTGTTCTAATGGCCAATTTGTCCTTTATATTTGCATTTGAATTTCCAACTGTTCATTTTCAAAGCAACTATCTGAAACATCCTGAATTTCAACTAAGTCTCCAAACATCCCTCTTCTAGCCACATCTTTCTTCCACAAGATGGGTTACACACTGATTTTTAATTAACGGTGTCCGCATGGACCTGACTAACTTCCATCCCAACTACTTGGCCAACTCCATTAAATCTGGCTTTTTGAGCCACACAAAATTCTCCCACTAACATCTTAATAAACTACTCCGGCGTTAACCGCAATCGTGTATGAAATTCTTTGTAACAAATAACACTATATATCACGATATCAAAGGTTAAACACAAAATCAACAATTCCGTTCAAAATTGTAAAGTATTTTTTTTACAGGGTATTATTCCCGGACGAGACACCCAATTTTTGTTACGGTCACCTTGCCAAGGCACAAACATCTCAAACTACGGGATTTACAAAATCCTGTATAAATAAAACAGTTACATGTGAACTTGATTACAATTTTTAGAACAAATTTAAAAAAAAAAAAAAAAAACAAAATCTCATTCAAACATCGATACCCGGGTATCAATAATCAAAGGATTTATCTATAATAAAGTTGTTAATTTATGATAACTACTAATCTAAACTTACCCCTGGTGTGTGCCGCGACGGCGGCTGCAGCGAGATTACAATTAGGATGCCGAACTTGCAAAGGGTCCTGTCGAATATTCCAGCGCCAAAAACTCCAATTTCCAATAGTGGGACCCCCTCGTGTACACCGGAGGAGTGTCCTTACGAAGGAAAACTAGCTCCTAATGACTCCGAACGAAGGCTCGGAGGTCGACTAAATATAAGTCCAAACGTTGCGTACGCTTGTTCTATCCTTGGAGACACTCAGAGGCCCCCCCCGGATACAAAACCGAACCCGGTTCTACACAATCGGACGGAAACTGATGCGAGATGAGACTACTATGACAAATGTCCAATATATGGGGAGATAGTACTAGGAAAAACGTGAATTTAATGTCACTGTCAACTTGGAATTTACTCTTGCTATAACTTGGAGCAGAGGTTAAGAAACCTCTATATAATGGGAGTAAGATGTTGTGTTACTCTGATCATCTTCCTCTCACCAGAGATTGATATATCCTCTCAACAATACTAGAAGGATCTGGTCCGCTCTATATGAGTCATGTGATAAATATCGTCCATACTTATAATTCTGGAAATGACTCTACCATCCACATCTGTACTGTATTAGATTTGGATTTCATAGCCACGCTACTCACTGTTGTGTAATTCTAAGAAGTGCGCCACCTATGGCCCAGGCACATATCACCTTGAGGTTAGGCTTAGTTGATCTACTCGTATCAAGGAATCCTCCAGAAACATCTCTCCGCCGGTTCTCTTGAATTTCATTGCTTGACATACACACCAGTTATGCACACAAACACGGTTTATATTTTTAATAATCGTTACTTAGATTAATTGTAGAATATTTTATGTGCTAATATTATTTTAATCTTATATCAAATACAGTGACATTAACTCATTTCTAATTCCTTGGGGCGGTTGAACACAGAAGGACTTCAGTACATTTTACTTTTGATCATCATCCCTGCCCTTCCAAGCACCAAAGATCGCTCTCTAGAAAACAGTTACTATACAAAGCATAGACCAACAAAGGCCAATTCTCGGCAGGGAGTACTCTTATGTTCCATGATCATAGCCGACGGAAGTCGGGGCACCGCCCTCAGTTGAACAAGATATGGACCTGTGCGCAGAAAGGGTAGATTACCGATGCGCAGTCGGTTGTTGACATGTGGAGACGAAACAAAGAGATTGAGTCGATTACAGCGAACGAAATTATGAGTATTTCACCGTCTAAAAAATCGGGGTGCATGTTCCTAAGATGAGTACATTGATTCTAGTTTTTGAAAAACTGTGATGTTTTGTTAACCGCCCGTATCCTTAAAAGTATGATATTTGAGACGAAATACTGAACTCTGACATTGGAAGAAAATAGGCTTATCTAAAACATCACTCCAAACTTGACAGTGCCCGAAGTGGCACGTTTTTCCAATTTTGTCCAAAGTTGGTCATTATTACCACAAACATCTGTAATGTCGTTAAGCAGATAATGGTACTAAAAAAATTGGGCCAATTGTTATAAAAGCCTCCAATTTGGGAAAGAGGTTAGGGTAGCAGAATTAAATTTGGAAAACAATGGGATATGGAACCAACTTGCAACAGGCAAGTTCAATGTCAACTAGAGTTCACAAAAGGTGCATAAAACTCTAACACATCAGGAAACATTTCTGGAATCTAACTTTGCTCTGAATTAAACATTTCGACTTAAACAAAGAGGGTCTTCTTCATTTAAAGGGTCACGAGGAGATTTTCTGATGGATACTAAATTTGTTATAAATTTGCTCACTTTGTCTGTTCCAGACATACCACACCGAGGACGTCGTAGTTTATTGAACCAAAGAAAAGAAAACAAAAAAGCAGAAGTGGTGAACTAAGACTGCTTTCCTGATCGGCCCAATATAATAAACAAGCATAATCGGATATATCTGTTATGCAAGACAGAAAATACAAAACCGCATATTATCACATGAAGATGGCTTTTACCGCTTATTCCATCCAGGTTTGATTTAATATATTGGTAAATTGTTTAAAAAAATGGGAGGTGCATATTTTTGCTGAAATGTTCTCTTATATCTTTAAGCTTAATACATTCACCCTCGTCCTACCTGAGCCATTTTTATTGTAAAAACTCCGAGGGGGGGGGGGGGTGGGTTGTTTACCACCCCCTGGTTACCACCCCCCTGTGATTTTCGTTACTGAACACCCGATTCCTGTAAATTTGGTACCAAAGGATAGCTTAGAGTTTCTTCTTTTCATTGGTACCAAAATAAGTACTAACATCCCATTATGACGTCACCATGACGTCATATGTTAAGGTAGGTACGAAAATACGGAATATATGTTGGAAAATTGATATTTCGCAATTTTAGTGACTCAAACACCTTATTATAGCTCTAAAATGCTGTCATTATATAAAACTAGTCATTTCCCATCGAGTAGAGTCAAAATCTGATTTTCCTAACGTTTTTGGCGAAAAATTGAATTTTTCACTGTGTGTGTCTATGGAAATGGCAGTTTTGCTGACATGCAAACTTTATGACGTCAATGTGACGTAATGCTAGGCGTGTTGGTACTCATTTTGGTATCAATGGAAAGAGGAGGACCATAGCTATCTATTGGTATCAAAATCAAGTGTCTGTGATGTTCCTGTGCTGTGTTAGGCATGTTGGTACTTCTCTTCCGAAGGGGGGGGGGGAAAAAAAAAAAAAAAAAAAAAAAAAAAAAAAAAAAAAAAAAAAAAAAAAAAAAAAAAAAAAAAAAAAAAAAAAAAAAAAAAAAAAAAAAAAAAAAAAAAAAAAAAAAAAAAAAGGGGGGGGGGGTGGTAACCACCCCCCCTTCGGTAGACGAGGGTTAACATAACCATGAACATTTCATTGAAGAGATACAGGGACATAGCTCACTGGGGATACATTTCGGTGAATTTGTTTGAAAATACTACAAGTCATATCACATTTTAATCACCAAAAGCCACAAAATAGAACTATCGGATTTATATATTTATACTTTTACACTGTGACGGTCAACATTATAAAGGGAAAATCATAGTGCTGTGTCTGGGGGCATGAATACATAGTTTTGGGTCATGAAGGGGGTAGCAGGTCAAAATAGGCCACGTAGAACACACCACAGCGGTATGCATTTTAATGCATTTTAAGGAATCTTGGATTTTATGAGCAGAAGCACTCAATTGAGTACAATGGGCCATAGAGGTAGGAGAGAAGGAGAAAGCTCTATTAAAGCAATAATAGCACATTTTTTTGAAGAGCGCCCCCAATTGTTTAAGAATTTTGAGATTTTGACATAGTTGCATTGGTAACTGGCTAGTAAAGTATACCTGTGAATGGTTAAGCTCGAAAATGTCTATGTGTCACAAACGAAGGAATTTTGTAATTAGAATAATTATTATCGGAGATTTCCGATAATAATTCAACGGCTGCTGGAAACATCCTTCCAACGTGAAATAGCCGGGAAACAGCGCCATGTACGTGTCTACGCTCATCCATTAGTTGTTTTATTGGTTCAGGCAAGTCAAGTTAGAGGTTATTTTCTCAAGGTGGCACTATTTCATCATGGACGGACATAAACGTAGCATTTCTAGCTCTGCCGTTAAGTCCAATCTGGGATCCCAATTCTAATGACAAAATCGCTTATTTTATGATAAATACACATTTTTTAGCATTCTTGTTCGGTATAGTTCCCTAGACAATTACCAACGTAACTCTGCCAAAATATCAAATTTTGAAAATTGGGGGCGCTCTTCCAAAAATGTGGCATTATTGCTCGATACCCCCCAAAACCCATTTCTGGTGCTACCACTGTTCAGAGATCCATCTTATATGATTGAGGTTTGACTTTTATTGGGTGCTTTGCTCTCCCCCCTCCCAAAAAAAAATATTGCTCAAGTAAGTTAATATGCGAATCCCCTTCTTCATCCCGACAGTATCCGCTCTGTGAAATGTTGCCCTCAGCCCCCTTTCCCACCAAGATGTGTTGAAAACCAAAATGGCAAAAATAAATTGATGCCAGGCCTAGCCCCAGGCCAACTCGTTGAATATGCTCCATTGATAACAGAATTTATTCATCTGTATATTTCCTAAAAACATGAATACTATAAAATAGATTTTGATTACATTGAAAATAACAACGTACTACGAGATCAATGTTAATGCTGAATGCATGTGCATCATCAACATTGCATCGATGTACATTACAATGCTGTGGTAAATATGGCAATGGGACATCCATTTTAACAATCGCAAAGGGTCTCATATTTCACTAAAATGTGGCCAACGTCGGGACAAAATTGAAAAAAACGGGCAACTTCGGGTTTGTCAAGTTTGGTGTCATTGTTTAGATACGGCATTTTTCTTCCAAATTCAAGGTAAATTTCGTCTCCAAATATCATACTTTAAGAAATACGGCGTTAAACATTCAAGTTTTTAAAAGCTGAAAAGTACGAGTAAAAACTAGAATCAATTTAACTCATCTTAGCCTTAGGAACATGCTATCTCCTACTTTTAATAGATGACCTCAAATGATCTCAAATGACTCCAAATGACCTTGTTTTACCTTGAAGATGATTGACGGTGACGTGGTTCCATGTCTAAAAATAATCAATAATCAGTATTTAATTGTAAACGTTTATGCCAAGTTTCATGCTTTTATAAAGAAATGCACAATTCTTACAATATATGTCGCTATCTGCTTAACTATGTACATCGATGCAATGTTGACGCACATGCACTTAGCATCAATATTGATCTCGTGTTGTATTGTACCAATACAATAGTTTTACGACCTGTTTTACGAGCGCGGCGATGATCATCGGTAAAAGGGATTTGGGAAGAGCTTTCAGGTGCAGGTCACTATTCAGAAGACCTATTACTCAGAAGACCCACTATTCAGAAAACCCACTACTCAGAAGGCCCGCTATTCAGAATTTTCTGAATAGCGGGCCTTCTGAATAAAGCGATTTCTGAATAGTGGACTTTTTGTTGTATTTTATTTAAAAGACCCGCTACTCTGACTGACGGGTTTTCTGATTAATGGGTCCTTCTGGTCACTCAGAAAACCCGTTACTCAGAAGGTCCGCTATTCAGAATTCTGATTAGTGGGCTGTTTTATGTGTTAAAACGGCCCATTACTCAGAAGACCCGTCAGTCAGAATATTTTCTGACAAACGTCGGGATATTTTCTGAATAACGGGCCTTCTGAGTAATGGGTTTTCAAAGTCAATCAGAAAACTTAAAGGAAGGGGTCCATCAGTCAGAATCATTTCTATCTATACTAGTCCAGAGGGTTAAGACCCTTCTGGAGCTAAATCGTGCACTTTGTGATAGAAGCATAACCTTTGGCACACACTTAATATGGACCATAACTCACCATTTCAAAACGGGACCCAGCTGGATTCGACCTGTGGCGACCATGGCGGTCATTTTTCAAAATGGCCGCCATTCTTATTTTCAAAGTCTTATTTCTCTGTTAATAACACAGATAGGAACTTGATTTTTGTGTCTATACCTATGTTTTCAAGGTCAAGGAATCCAAATATAACATTATGTTTTTGATATCTGGGTGTCAACCATTTTATTTTCCAATATGGCCGCCAATTTACATAAAAATCGGCACTTTTCTTTTTTTCTTATATTTTTGGTTAAAAAAAATATATTAGGCCTGCTTTTTTGTGTCTGTACCTATGTTTTCAAGACCAACATATCCAAATATAACCAAAATTATAACCAAAATATCTTGTATTCGTCCCTTCCCCTTTCAACATGGCCGACATTATGAGTTAAAATTGCCCATTATATATTGCCTTAAACGGAACACCCTATTATTAACCTTAAGTTGTTTAGGCATTTGTTACATGTCATCTATATTCTTAACAAGAGTCCTGTGATTAGTGAAATTAATTTAAAAGAAGTACTACCCCTGGAAAGTGCTATAGTTCAAATAAATATTTGGCCGTGGTGGTGTCACCTATTTCCACCTAGGCTAAAAATCAACTGCATAAGAATATAATTATGCAGCTGATTGGACCATACGAAGTACAGTGAAGTCATGGTGGACGTCGCCACAGCGTGAACTATTTGAAATTTGCGCCTTCTGTAGGTTGCTATTTCTAATTATATAATTTACTAATGACAAGACTATTGTGAGAAAGGTTTGTTCAAAAACCAATTTAACATTACAATTACATAAATCAGTTAAAAGTACATTATATAACTAGAAAGGTACTAGTACGTACATTGAATAACGAACCAGCTTTCGACCAATTTTTACATTTCCGTAAATCAAATAATATGATACACCTAGTACATTACATAATGATAACGCAATAAATAAATAAAATATTAAAACGCGTAAAAATTTAAGATTATTTGTATATGAAAGTGAGAAACAGATATTAAACTTGAAATTCAAAATATACAAAAATCCACAATAGATGTATATTCAATATGCATGATTAAAACGTTACTCTCTCAAAAAAATCATGTAACATATAAATCAAGGATACAATTTGGCAAGAATGGTAAAATATATTTAAAGTTACATTAAAATACCTATATGACCAGCCATGGTTAAAATATTTATTTACATAGTTTAAAACACATACTTGAATCGTACAAAATACCGTTTCCGAATGCGAAGTCAACGAGGGAACAAGTTTACCCTACCAGGAAATGTTTTTGGCTCATTTCATTAGTTAATTACACCAGTATGGCTCGGTGCTATTGCGTAGTGTCAGTTAAAGACACTATCAGTGATTTGCTAAATCAGCAAATCGAAAAATCATCAAAATCAATTTTTGCATGTTCAGCAAGTCACAGGTGTCCTAATATGCCCTGCAATGATAAGACCAGAAGCAACCTAATAAGGACATAATCGCAAATTTTAGTCATAACTGTCCGAACGACACTTTCTAAAACACGTATTGAATGGAGAATCGTATCTTGGAACACTGCCGTTTTCTTTCTCTTTTCTTTTTCCTGTCAATTCTACAGCTGGAAAAGGTAACTTATGAATTCTACAGATGGAACCCTTCACTTTTGAAGCTATTCCGCAAATTTCAAATATTTTTCAAGCACTGACGTGTCTTTAAATGTGCCGTGCCATGTCACGTTGTTTCTGTGCCGGACTCGTAGCTACGGCCTATAGGTCAGTAGTTCCATCGTTCTGCTTATGGTAGCAACGGTTTTGTGGGCCACGTCACAACCTTGCTTTTGTACAGCCTTGTGGTTATTGTCCAATGACAACGCACCTTTTGGTCGGGGCTTTTATTTGGATTATCATTTCGCTTCACATCACTGTCAGCCTTCGACCGAAGAGAACTCAAAAATTTTCTTGCCCACCCTACCTCTCCCAATATATAGCTAGTCGGGAGTTCTTAATTTAGTATCTCGATGGGAGTATATTGTAGTGTGGCGAGTGTGATTTGGTAAAATAAAATTAATATTTCATTAATTGCATTATGTATGAATATTAAGCTGAAACTATTAAATAATATTATATTCTATATATTTTGATTAGAAGCTCAACTTCAATATTCTTATTTACAGAACTTATAACATTTAATTTTAATCGGTTAACTCTCTCAGCCACTTCCTTGTGAGGAGGCTCACGTACCTCGTGTGAGTCCAGTTGCTACATAACCTTTTTATTTTAATCTGAATAACTCTTCACAGGACTTCCACTGTGCGGAGGCTTACGACCCTTTTGTGAGCCCAAGCTGGCTACACAAATATTTAAATAATAATAATAATGTATTTTAGCGATGTGAAGGCTTCAGCTTAAGCTTATTTCGCTTAATGCTTAGGGTAGCATCGCCTTTGTCAATCGTAATTCAGCCAGCTTTTATTCAATGCTTGCTTATTTTGCTTAAAGTTAGGTAGCTCGCCTTTGTTAATTTGCGTAATTCACACATGCTTTTTATTCAGTTCTTGCTTTTTGTTTTGCTAATTTTAGTAGGTTCTTCTAAATGTAGTGGAAAAGCCTTCCATAGTTAACGTTTGCTTTTGCTGTAATTAATATTTGCTTGCATCAATTCTTAGGACGCTCTTTAAGATTCGGTCTGCGTAAGCCACCAGCCGCGAGGCCTATTATAGAATTTTTTTACGTTGCGTATACTTGCTATATATATAGGCCTATATAGCCTTTTGCTGCTTTGCTGAAGCCTTATACGTTATGAAATTATGAAATAAAGGATCATGACAGGTAACAAGTACTAGATTTTAAATGCGCATAATGTTTGATCCTGAATGGCTGACAACATGGCAATTGAAAGTTGTGCTGCATATTTTATTTCCTGTGTAAGGGTACTTAAAATAGAAAATCTATTTCTGAATAGTACTTCTGTTTAAAAACCGAGGTAGGAGATTTTAATTATGAAGTTTAGGCAAACTGGTATGCTTAAGCTTAATATAGACATAGAATTATGTCTAAACAGATAATGTGCATGGTAAAATAGATTTAAAGTACATTAAAATAACAATGTCCCCGCCATAGTTTAAAAATTTTATTTACACGTTTAAACACTACTGTCAATCGTACAGAATTAAATTAAAGTAATCTATTCCTGAATAGCACTTCTTCTTCCAAACCGAGGTAGGAGATTTACTTCTGCCGGTTTTAGACCCAACCTGGTAGGCCTAAGCTTAATATAAGATATAATTTTGTCTAAACAGAGAATCTGAAAGGGAAGTAATTTAACTGTTACATTAAAAATACTATAAAAAAAGAAAAATTAAAAAAATATTTTTATTACACACTGTAAAACACATCGTACACAATTAAATATAAGTATCTATTTCCTGATAAAAGGTTTCTTTTAACTTAATTCTAAAACCGAGAGTAGGAAGATTTACTTCTTTCTGCGGGTTAGGCAATAAACACTTATCTTGTATGTAGGTACAGCTTCTTATCTCTATACCTTAAATCACACATGTGAACATTCAAGTTGTGTTGGTGGAAATATCCAATTGTTTTCATTCAACCAACAACATCCCTTCACACTTCTCTAGTGTTGTTGAACACCAAACCTGCCTTCTTACATTTACACTGCCCTCGTCATCCTTTCGTACATCCAACACTTGAAGCTTAGTGCGACAGGTTCACCACAGGTGGAAGAGTCTACATCATCTTCCACTCGCATTGGGTGCTTCCCAAGCCCACCCAAAGTCTGCTGGACTTGGTAACTCTGTTGCTGTTAATTATTGGCTTGCACCCATAGCTACCTGCACATACCCTATCGCAACGATGCTAGGCTAGTGCGTCTTGTGTTGTTGGGATGTTTTTCATTTTCTCGACCTTCTGATAACTAAGCCTCCGCCTTTCACATTAGTGCTACTTTCAGGATCCCACGGTGATACATGCTCACTACTAACCTCTCATAATGAGAAGACCCCTTTCGGACATCATCTGTGCATGGTGGGGGCGTATTGGCAGTATGCAAAGGGCTTCTGTGGCATCATCAAAGACACTCCACGAATACCAGCTGTAACGTTTTCCTTTCCCAGCAACGCGATGTAATCACTTCCAGTCAAAGCATGGTATGCAGGAAGTGCTAAACACTTATTGATACCACTGAGTTGTTAATAA